>SOPF01028790.1:41260-82812 GCA_012979155.1 Hypericum perforatum | reverse complement strand
TATTGTCCGCTTGGGTTGTTCTGAAGCTTAATTGGGGGCTTGCCGGTGCCATGGTCGTGCTAATTTTAACCTCTTGGCTAGTTGTTATTGGAGAGTTTGTTTATCTTTTTGGTGGTTGGTGTCGTGATACTTGGACTGGTTTCTCAAAAGCTGCATTTACCGATCTTTGGCCCGTGGTGAAGCTCTCAGTATCTTCAGGAGTGATGCTTTGGTAATTACTGATTTCATTTCTCACAATGATCCGGCTCTGTACTTTTCGAATCAAAACAATTTGCGGTTAAGAACCTCTCCGTTTATCGAAGTTTTGATTTTGTTGATCTTATGATGACAGTTTGGAGTTCTGGTACAACGCCATCTTAGTGTTAATAGCAGGTTATATGCCAAATGCTGTTGTTGAAATATCCGCCTTCTCCATTTGGTAAGAATCGGTTGTTTTTAATTTGTTTGAATTACAATATCTGATTGATGATCACCAAAATTGCAGGACTCCCGATCCTATAAATAATCTCTACATTTTTTTGATTGGTTCTATTTCATAAAATTCACAAGTTGTTGACGGCTTCTTTCCAATTTGCAGCCTCAACATAAATTCATGGCAATTGATGGTCTGCCTTGGATTTTTAGCAGCTGCAAGGTAACCATCATCTGCGTTTTTTTATTCGGATGTCTTCCTTTGTTGAGCGAAGTATCACATGTAAATTTCCTACTTATGATCTGTGTGCCAATTTGAAGTGTTCGGGTATCGAACGAACTAGGGAGAGGAGATGCTACGGCTGCGAAATTCGCCATGAAAGTCGTCATCTGCACGTCAGTTTTCATCGGAGTGATCCTCTTTGTTCTGTGCTTAATCTTCGACAAGCAGCTCGCATACTTATTCACATCCGACGAGGAAGTAGCCGACGAGATTACTCGCCTCGCTCTTCCTCTCGCTTTCTCAATGCTCCTTAATAGCATCCAAGCTGTTTTAAACGGTGAGTTCATCATTGTTCAATCACCGCCGTAACTGTAATAGAAATGTAAAATTTCTAAGGTCTTGTTATATTGTAGGAATTGCCGTGGGATCTGGTTTGCAAGGCGTGGTCGCAATTGTGAACTTAGGAAGCTACTACATAGTTGGAGTACCTCTGGGAATCTGTCTTGGTTATCTCACAGATCTTAAAATCATGGTGAGGAGTTTCTCTTGATCAGATTACAGAAATATTTATTGAAACATGATCTTAAAAATCGCTGTAGGGTCTTTGGATTGGAATGCTGACCGGAGTTGTGATACAAGTAGTTTTTGTTGCCTGGATAATTTGGAGAACCGACTTAAATGTTCAGGTTTTTACTCACACATCGCACTTTCTGACATAAGTCGAATTCCTGTAAATTTTTTTTAAAATTTCGTTTATCTTAATTCAATGCAGGTGGAAAAAGCTTCTGGTCGCCTGAAGCGTTGGAACATAGAACCAGATGAATCCAATGGAAGCGGCAAAACAAACGGAAGGGGTCCTGCCTAATCCACCGATCAAACAATTTTGTTGGGTCATTATTCAAAAATCTTCTTATCATAATAAAACCAAGATTTTTGTATCGATTAGTTTCTTTGTCAGCGTAACTTCTAATGTTTAACAAACAGTTCTGTTTCCACAATTCCGGATCTGGGGGCTACATGAACAATCAGGTCATGTACGACTTCAATTTGTGTTTTTTAAGTTGTAAACAAACCGTCTAGTCTTTTATAGTCGAACCCCATTCGATTTTGTACCGATAGGATAAAAAAATGGCCAATGTACCACGGTAGCCAATAGTCTTTTATTAATTAATACAAACTTTTGCGATTACGACAAGCTAGAGCTTCTTCAGAAGAACGGATTTAGGAAATACAAAAGTCTCCAGCTGGCACCATAGCTGAAGAAACAACGTCGTCAGTTTCCGGATTCCTGAAGCCTCTTCTGCCCTGTTGCCTCCTCTCCAGTTGCAGAAGTCGAAGACAACACCTGGTCAGAACCTGCCAAGCCATAAACAGAAGCTGAGAAACCCGACACACGTTTCAAGAATCTAACCCGAAATATTAAATGTCGACACAAGAAGAGCGGAGAATGTACCAGTGGAAGAACCGAAGCACGAACCAACAGCTCCTTTCAGCTTGTCAACGACATTGACTCCCGGAATACGCATGGAACTTTCACTTGTATCGTCCCTTGTCCCCTGATCCTCCTCCATCGAGCTTCCCAAATGCCCCAATTAACCTTACGACATACTAACTACACCCCAATTAACCTTAAAAAACCATACATCAGTCATCCTTTAAAAAAAACTATATCACAATTAGTCAAATTTAAATTAATAGTTAAGTTTCGGACATCAAAGAAAAACTATTACCAGATCAAAAATTGCTGCCACACACAGCCAATCAATTACGTGTGCAAGCAAGCACCATGAGGATTTTGCACGTGTTGAGGAATAACTATCCATCTTGAAGGATCCCAAAGTCACAGAATGATGATCTTAATTATTGATCATTATTCTCCATTATTACTCAGTTGCTGCTGCTCTTCATATTGGGAATGGTTTTCTGGGAACATCTCTTCATATTCTTCCACTTCCCCGTGTGCTAACGGTTGTATCCAGCCTGGCCCATTAAGGCTAACGACTAGGCCCATTAACTTTCCTTTAAGTGTAGATACGTTGTAACTATAGATAGTTGTGTATATAATTCATAGACTCCTTAGTTTGTAATTATGAATTAAGTGAATAATATTCTTTCATCTTCTACAGCACGTAATGTGCCCAACCATATAAATGCACTACCTCAAAATTAGAATAGTCACTCTCACAAAGTTCATAACTTAAAATTCTCCCAAATTACCAATACCAGTACATCTTCTTCCTCTTCTTCCAAATGGCCCAGGTGCGGAAATCTTCCTCTCTTCTTACGACTGAGAAACGTTACACCAAAATTTTCCTTTTTTTTACGAAATATTTTGATTAGCAGAAGGTGGTTCTCAAGGTTTTGACCATGACCGATGAGAAGACCAAACAGAAAGCAATTGAAGCCGCCGCCGATATCTTTGGTACCTTATATTTTTTTCATACGTAAATTGTCATTACCCACCAAATTTTGACACCTATTTTATTCCCTTTTTACATATTATTTTGAACTTAAATTATTTTGAATATAATGAAGAGAGCTAACTTGTTGTCCAACTCATAAAGTTGGATAATTCGATTAAAAATAGATGAAAGAATATGCCAGGAGTTGATTCGATAGCGGCTGAGCTCAAGGAGCAGAAGTTGACGGTGATAGGGTCGATGGATCCGGTGGCGGTGGTTAAGAAGCTGAAGAAGGTTGGCAAAGTAGACATTGTCTCTGTGGGACCCGCTAAGGAAGAGAAGAAGGAGGAGGAGAAGAAGAAGGAAGATAAGAAAGAGGAGGAGGAGAAGGAAGAGAAGCAAGCTGAGAAAAAGTAGCAAGCTACAACACTTTTGTCTTCGTCCTCCTTCTTTTGTCTATATTTGGAATTAATTCTCATCTTTTAATCAACTTATATTTCGACTTCTGGATAGCTGGCACCGATGCATGTGTATATAATTTCTTTTCTTCTTCTATTTTTAATCAAATGAATGGGAGCTTAACGAGTCTGTAATTCACTATACTTCAATTCTCCTCTATTATGTGTTTTTATTTTCTTCCCAATCTAAAATAGCTTAATCATAACACACAAAAGTTCACCGCAGTTAGTTTCACGGTTTTACACTTTAATACGTTATTATTTTCAAGCGCATAAAACTGTCTGGATCTTTTTAGTAAAAGAATGAAAAAAAAAAAGGTTAGAATTCGATACATTTTAAACAGCATGGTATTTAACCTTAAATTTACACTTAACTTTTACCTTGATAATAAGATGGGCTTTGATGGGCCTATGCCCAGCAAGTGTGAATTAGTACAGAGAGGTTGACTGAAGAAACCCCATTTTCAGACGCTGAGCTAACTAATTATAATATCGTTCTGACCAAACAAAACTATTCAGAGAGTGTCTTGTGACAAATGTAACGGGTCATTTTCTCCATAAATTTGCATGAGAAAACTATTGACATTGCCCGACACAAAATCAGAGTAGCGAGTCAATATTTTATGATGTTCATGATTTCTAGGCCATTTCTACAATATTTATAGTCTCTTTATAAGATTTTACTATTATGAATTGATGCAATGCATATAAAGATAGATTATAGTTTTTTTTTAGCCAAGGTTGCAACCGGTCACACGATGTGACCATTTTTCAAGCTTAACAAAATTTCACTGTAGGGAACCTACATTGTGACAGGCCTAGACTTGGCAACGACTCCAATATAATCTCGCAACCAAATTTCAAATAATCTGGATTTGAACCGTGATCAATGTTCTTTAAACCATCCTATTTTTTTTAGGGATTCCAACTCTTAAGAAATTACTTGAATCATGAAATTGTAGAACCGATTTAGGAATGATAATTTAACCCGTATCGTGAAATCTACTTCTAAATCGTGAAATTACTTTTAAGTATTTCTAATAAATTGATTTATTTCGTGGGAGCAAACGATGTTCTACTATGGTGGCCACCTCTATATGTATTAATTCCACACCAATAATTTTGAAAAGCTTTATAGGAACTTGTACTGTGGGGCGACTTTTAAAGATATTGAATTCTTGCCATTATTTTCATGGAAGAATTTGACCAATTAATTTTTTAATAACATATAGTGAATATATTTACAACAATTATTTGGTGAGTTGAATTTACTTCGGTCCAACCAAGTTAATCAATAGTCGAATTAGAGATAACAGAAATACTCATACTTTGCGGGTCAAACCTTATCCTTAATCAATGTATCGAAAGTATGTTAGTTTTAATTAAGTCTATGGTAAAGTATGGATGTGTGTGTGAGTCTATTTTTGAAAGTGGGGTCTAGGGCAATGCATGCATTTTATGAATTTTTTTCTTATCCTTATTATTTTATCATAATTTAGACATTACTCTAACTATACCTTAATCAAATTTTTTGTTATTATTTTTTATTTATAGAGTATAATATAGTTTTTAAATATTCTTGAATATGTTCCATAAAATTGAATTTTTAATTTTTTTGATATATTATGAAATTTACAATAAATCTTCATGTATTTATTATAATTTAGTTAAATTATGTATAATTAAAATACTATGTTAAAATTTTCTTGTATTTAATCAAGTATGAGATTCTATATGACTTTGTAGACCTACGGACCATAAGAGTAAGGGTATAAATTTAGTAATTAAATAAATTGAGAGTCTAGAGTATAATATGAGTTATTTTTAAATTAGGATATGAATAAAGTCTTAACAATATCATATTCTATCTTATTCGTTGTAATTCCTAATTCGAACATAATTTTTGAAATTAAACAAACATTAGTTGTCAAGTCACAGTCCAGTCCAACGTATCAGGCTGATTATAAGTAGTTAGTCCCGCACACGAAGTTCAGTGCTAGCTTAGTTGGTCACCCATTGGTCTAATAACACTCGGGTACGCTTCAAAGAGTAAAGTAGTTGATCCCACCGGATAGGTAAGACTGTAAGACCATGAATGAGGAGGTTGCTGTTGATCCAATTATTGTACTTTTCTGGTGGTTGCTATGTCTTGAATAACTCCGGACTTCAATTTGAATATCTACAATAATTTTCACGTGTAATTTATATCAAACCATACTTATTTTACTTGTATTACAATTTGAGTGTGTGGGTTTTTGTATTTTAATATTTACTATGACGTTCACAGGGAATTCACAACTAAATACACTTTTTTACCATTTGAGTTTGCAGGTTTCTCAATACAAAACTATTTTGTTAGCCAAAACTAAATGTTATCTAATCAGTCAAGCAATAACTTTTAAGGATGGCAGAAATGTCCATACCCTACGTGTCGGACCCTACCCTTATCCCGTGATTCGAGGGTCTGTTGACTTTGACTGGGTCTATGGTATGGGTCTACATTTATAGGTAGGGTCTAGGGTAGGGTATGAATTCATGAATTTTTACCCTACTCTTACCCTTTTAACCTAATTTATATCATACCCGTGGCCTTGTAGCCTAGTGGTATTGGGAGGTATTGAGTTGGTGGAGGTCCAAAGTTCAAACCTTGGCTTAAGCATATGTTGTAATAGAATAGAATTAGAATAGGATCTCAAAAAAAACCCTAATTTATATCATACTCTAATTAAACCTTAATAATTAAACTTTTTATTAATATTTTTTATTTATAAAATATAATATATTTCTTAAATATGCTCCATGAAATTAACTTTTTTAAAATTTTTTAGTCATATATTAGATGCTTTTTAATAAATTTTAATATATACTTTATGATTTAGTTAAATTTTGTGTTAAAAATATCTTGCATTTAATTAAGGATCGAACCCTATAAGACCATGTAGACCCTACGGAACATGAGGGTAAAGATATGAATCTAATAATGAAAATTTTTAAGGATTTAGGGTAAGGTATGAGTCCGATTTTTTAAACTAAGGTATGGATAGGGTCGTACCAAACCCTATCCTACCCTACCCATCGTAATCCCTAATAACTTTTACTGTATTTCGCAATCAACTTGATCTTTCTATTTTAGATTTTGTTTAATTGTAGCTATCTTTCTTTCATTGGGCCAAACATGATCTCTATTTGGTGGCAACCTCTAAATATAATAAATTCACAATAATAAATTTGACAAACTTTAGAGGTAAACTATACAAGTATTGTGGGGGGCAACCTTTATATATAATATATTTTCTTATGCTTCGCATTGCAATTACACCTTTTGGTTTAACTGAATGCTATACTTGGGCCACTTCTCGGGATAGCGAGCTCGCCTTTAAATGAGAAATGGTGTCCTGTCTCGGAGGTAGGAGAAATATTGTAAGTATTACTGGTTATTAATAAAGAAAATTAACTACCAAAAAAAGACTTTAAAGATATTGCATTCTGACCAACTATTCAACTATTGATAAACATATGAGATCGCGAGGAATCTAAACAGTATTAGCAATCAAGAGTTACAGTTTTTTTGGGACTCACTCCGAGTTCGATATGTTTGCATTTTCGCTTGGGGTCGACGTAAATGTGATTTTTTCAGTTCTCTTACTTTTGCCTTTGTTTTTTCCCTCCTTATTAATGAAGAATATTTACCTATCAAAAAAAATATGAGATCGCGAGGTCAAACGAGTAGAAGGACAAAAAAAATGGACTATAATTAAGCTTCATCGGTACAATGTAACTTTCCTACCCTTGCTCTAAGCTGCCTTCCCCTTCACTGCTATATATCTTCCTCATTGTAAGCAGATGGGAGGAACACCAAATTCGAGGCTAGCTTAGTCGGTTCACATACACATAGAACACTCAGGTACAAAGACAAAATGATTTAAACTCCGCATTTTTCTAACTAGAATTCCGATCAATTCAACTGATCCAAATTGTAGAAGAAGTTGATTCACATTCCCTTTTATGTATTTTTTTTTTAAACTTCATATCTACCAACAAAAACTTGTATTCTCTATAGGTAGAGATTCTTCGTAGTATCTGTTGAAATTGTATATTGAATGTGTATTTGGAGTAAAAAAATTAACTCTAATGTTCTCTATGATTCCAGACACCCTATTAATGTTTGGATAAGTGATTGTTTAAAACTAGATAAATATACTTTTGCAGTATTCAAATTTAGATTCGTAATTTTTTTGTAGATAGAATAACTTTTCAATTTATTTTAAATAAATTTTAGTTCCGGATTTTGAGGAACATGTTTCAAAATGCTTGTTTAAGGCATTACGTGCTTCGTGATTTCACAGTGGAATGGCGGATTCAGCAGCTGAAAGGCTTCTCCTAGCAACAGAAGTCAACGGCTGCACTACTGACGTTGACCTCAAGAGCAGAGTTTGGACTGAGTCGAAGAAGCTATGGCGTATCGCCACTCCTGGTATCATATCAAGAGTGACATACTTTGGTACCTTGGTGGTGACTCAGCTGTTCCTTGGCCATATCAGCGAGCTCGTTCTCGCTGCGTTCGCGCTCGAGCAAACTGTATTCCTCCGCTTTGTCAATGCCACGATGGTAATACCTTCTAAAGCTTCCCAATTGACCATTTCATTCATCTAGCGCTCTTGGTGATCATGTTGTGTATTAAGCTTGGCATGTCAAGCGCCACGGAGACCTTGTGCGGACAAGCATTTGGAGCCGGACAATACCATATGATGGGGATCTACCTGCAACGTTCGTGGATCGTGAATCTTAGCACCATGACGATATGCCTGCCGTTGTTCATTTTCACCAAACAAATTCTGGTCGGAATAGGACAGGACGCAACAATTGCAGAAGAAGCCGGGATCGTGTCGCTTTGGTTCATCCCATTCATGTATAAATATTGCTTCGGCATGTCCATCCAAATGTACCTGCAAGCCCAAATGAAGAACAGGATCATCGGATGGCTGACATGTCCCACATTCATCCTTCATGTTGTATTGTCCGCTTGGGTTGTTCTGAAGCTTAATTGGGGGCTTGCCGGTGCCATGGTCGTGCTAATTTTAACCTCTTGGCTAGTTGTTATTGGAGAGTTTGTTTATCTTTTTGGTGGTTGGTGTGGTGATACTTGGACTGGTTTCTCGAAAGCTGCATTTACCGATCTTTGGCCCGTGGTGAAGCTCTCAGTATCTTCAGGAGTGATGCTTTGGTAATTACTGATTTCGTTTCTCACAATGATCCGGCTCTGTACTTTTTGAATCAATACAATTCGCCGGCCGTTAAGAACCGCTTCGAAGTTTTGATTTTGTTGATCTTATGATGACAGTTTGGAGTTCTGGTACAACGCCATCTTAGTGTTAATAGCAGGTTATATGCCAAATGCTGTTGTTGAAATATCCGCCTTCTCCATTTGGTAAGCATCAGTTGTTTTTAATTTGTTTGAATTACAATATCTGATTGATGATCACCAAAATTGCAGGACTCCCGATCGTATAAATAATCTCTACATTTTTTTGATTGGTTCTATTTCATAAAATGTACAAGTTGTTGACGTCTTCTTTCCAATTTGCAGCCTCAACATAAATTCATGGCAATTGATGGTCTGCCTTGGATTTTTAGCAGCTGCAAGGTACTCATCATCTGCTTTTTTTTATTCGGATCTCTTCCTTTGTTGAGCAAAGTATCACATGTAAATTTCCTACTTATGATCTGTGTGCCAATTTGAAGTGTTCGTGTATCGAACGAAATAGGGAGAGGAGATGCTACGGCTGCGAAATTCGCCATGAAAGTCGTCATCTGCACGTCAGTTTTCATCGGAGTGATCCTCTTTGTTCTGTGCTTGATCTTCGACAAGCAGCTCGCATACTTATTCACATCCGACGAGGAAGTAGCGGACGAGATTACTCGCCTCGCTCTTCCGCTCGCTTTCTCAATGCTCCTTAATAGCATCCAAGCTGTCTTAAACGGTGAGTTCATCACCACCGTAACTGTAATAGAAATGTAAAATTTCTAAGGACTTGTTATATTGTAGGAATTGCAGTGGGATCTGGTTTGCAAGGTGTGGTCGCAATTGTGAACTTAGGAAGCTATTACATAGTTGGGGTACCTCTGGGAGTCTGTCTTGGTTATCTCACAGATCTTAAAATCATGGTGAGGAGTTTTTCTCGAACAGAAAAAATGATTTCATATTTATTGAAACATGATCTTAAATTAAAAATCATTGTAGGGTCTTTGGATTGGAATGCTGACCGGAGTTGTGATACAAGTAGTTTTTGTTGCTTGGATAATATGGAGAACCGACTTAAATGTCCAGGTTTTTACTCACACATTACACTTTTTGGCAAAATTCGAAATTCGTGTAAACTTTTTTAATTTCGTTTTATGTTAATGCAATGCAGGTGGAAAAGGCTTCTGGTCGCCTCGAGTGTTGGAACATAGAACCAGACGAATCCAATGGCAGCGGCAAAGCAAACGGCAGGTCTCCTGCCTAATCCACCCAACCAAACAATTTTGTTGGGTCATTGTTCAAAAATCTTTCATCATAATAAAACCAAGATTTTTGTATCGATTAGTTTCTTTGTTAGCGTAACTTCTAATGTTTGACAACAGTTCGTTCAAAATTTATCTTCACTCTATTAATATTAGTAATCCACGTCAGCGTTCCCGGGGCCTACATGGAACAATCAGGTCACGTACGACTTTTTTTTGTGTTTTTTTTTTCCGGAAAGAAGTAGCTTCATACATATAGAGCACAAAATAAGACCTTACAGTAGTATCCAAGAAGATGCAGAAACTGAAAATAAAGACACACATGTATACTCTTCTCCTCGTACAAGCACTAAGTTGCAGCCGTGGCCTCATTAAAAAACCTAATTCTGGAAAAACCTACCGCAAAATAAGAAAAAACCAAAAACTAGGAAAAAGAGAATCGCCGATAACACTGCAAAAGTTCGAAGAGTATGCATACTAAGGCAACAAACCAGGATCACTCTCCACTAGAAACACTAGAAATCCTATCCTGATCAAGAAGGCGAAGTATACAGTCTGGCGGCCAAGAATAAACCATGAGTTCACGATCATCTGGGATTGGCATTTTAGCTATAGCGTGAGCAGCATGGTTGGCTTCTCTTCTGACGTGGTTGATACGAGTCTGAACAAACTGGGGGAGCAGATTTTTACAATCATCGATTATCGCTGCAAGATCACTCCTATCTGTTGAGGCTTTGGAGAACTGAAGAACCATCGGCAAATAGTCAGTTTCGACAGCGATCCTTTCGAGTCCCAAGGTTCCCGCCAGTTCCAAACCCGTATGCAATGCATGAGCTTCCAATAAAGTAGGGTGACAGAGGTTAGGAAAAGCTCGGGTCGATGCCATAATAAAATTTCCTTCATGGTCTCGGACAATAGCTCCAACACAGCCACCTCCTTCCGGTTGAGTATCTGCATCAACATTTAACTTGTACCAACCTAAGTCTGGCTTGTGCCAGCATATGTCAGTGGTGGGACTCTGTAAAGCATTAGAAGTTATGGAATATAAAAAATCCTGCCAGAGTTTAAAACCATGAGACAAGACATTCTGAATTACTAACTCCTTCTCCGGCGTGAATACTCTATTGCTTCTGATTTTCCAGATTAGCCAGAGAGAGGTTGCTCTTCTACTTTGCTCTGTCTGGTCAACCGAGTCGAGGAGACTGTGGATCGCTAGCTGTAGATCATTGTGAGTGCTTTCCTGGATCGGGACTTTTACCATTTGCCACATGTTACACGTGAAGGGATAGTTGAAGAATAAGTGGAGGATAGTCTCGGATGGACCTGCACATAAAGTACATATATCAAGAAGTTCAACCCTGCGTCTTACCTGGCTCGGACGGGAAGGTTATTGTCGATCAGTCTCTACACAAAGGTTTTCACCAGGGGCAGGCATTTCATATTCCAACAGATTCGCCAAAGTTGGTTGCCTGAATTTTGTATGTTGGCCGCTGGAGAATCATTCCACCAGGATAGAAAGTCAATGTAATACCCACTTTTTACTGTGTATTCACCATCCTTTGAATGCTTCCATCTTAACAAATCCGAGGGGGAACGAGGGCTTAAACAGATGTGTAGTATACGTACAACATCGTCTTCATCAAAACATTGTCGTAAGAGGTTCCTGTTCCACTCACCATTTTGAATGAAATCTGATACATAGACAAAAAAATCAGTACACGGAAAGTGGTATTTAGGCAGTCCTCCTTGGGCTTCCGGTATCCAAGGGTCTTCCCAAACTCGAGCTGAAGTTCCTTGTCTAATACGCCACTCCATACCTTTTTTGAGAAGCTGAATTCCATTGAGAATGCTTTTTCAAGTGTAGCTAGCAGTCGGGTTGTGTGAAGTCTCCATTAGTGGACGACGGGGGTAATATTTGGCTTCCAAAATAGTTGCCATCAAGGAGTGCGGGGTAGTCATTAGTCTCCATTCCTGTTTCGCTAACATAGCGCTATTAAAGTTTTGCAATCTTCAGAAACCAAGACCACCATCCCTTTTTGATTGACAAAGTTTTGCCCACTTACGCCAGTGGATCTTTCTGTTCGTTACATCCCCACCCCAATAGAAGTCACATAGCATTTTTTCTATCCGATCACAGGTTCCAGTAGGTATTTTAAAATAGCCCATGATACAGGTTGGGATAGATCGTAGTACCAATTTTATCATTACCTCACGCCCTGCACGCGATAGGGTTCTCACTTTCCAGGTACCAATCTTATCCCGTATCCGAGTCTCTAAGGTAGAGAATATATGCTTCTTACTTCTGCCAATTAGTGTCAGGAGGCCTAAGTACGTTTCCTCTCCTTCGCTTAATCGAATACCAAGTAGATCAATAAGGGGGTCCACAGTGTCTTGCGTAGTGTTTCGACTAAAAGTGATTGCATTTTTCTCTAGATTAACATGTTGGCCCGAAGCTTTCGCATAAGTGTCTAAGATTTTGAGAATATTCCTACATTCGATTTCAGTGGCACGACAGAAGAGGAGGGCATCATTCGCAAAGAAGAGGTGAGTAAATGCAGGAGCAGACCGAGTAAGGCAAATTCCGTGGATTAGACCCCTTCGATGCGAGTCTAGAAGTAGAGCCCTGAAACCTTCAGCTACCATTAGGAACAGATAGGGGGAAAGAGGATCACCCTACCGAAGACCTCTGGTAAGAGTGAAAGTATCCCCAACCAATCCATTAACTTGTATGGAGTAGGTAACCGTAGTGACACACCTTATAATCAATTCTACCACTCTGTCACCAAAGCCCAGCGCTTGTAGCATTTTTTCCAAGAAGAGCCATTCCACTCTGTCGTAAGCCTTTTTCATATCCAGCTTTAAGGCATAATAACCACTTTTTCTGGAGGTCTTTTTCTTGAGGTAGTGGAAAGCCTCAAAACTTACATAATTAATCTTCCTGGAATGAAGGCCCCTTGATTGTCATGCGTAATATCATTCATGACTTTCTTCAGATGGTTGGCGATGGCCTTAGTGACGAGTTTGATGACCATGTTGCATAAGCTGATTGGTCGAAATTCAGAGCATTGAGATGGGTTCTTGGTTTTTGGTATGAGAACAATGATGGTCTCATTTAAGCTTGTAGGATACCTCCTATCATTCAAGATCTCAAGGACAGTTTTAGTTACCGATTGACCTACCACGCTCCAGTACTTTTGGAAAAAAATAGGGAGCATGCCATCAGGTCCTGGTGCTTTAGTTGGGTACATTTGAGATAAGGCCTCCACTATTTCCTCTTTAATGTAAGGTTTCATGAGTATATCATTTATTTCATCCGTTATCTTAGGTGTCACCGTAGTAGTGACAAGATCCACTCCTTGGCAGGAAGTTCCTGTGAAAAGATCAATATAATAATTCTGAAAAAATTTGCTCCATATGTGCTTGATCCTGTACCAAGACCCCATTATTGTCTTGAATTTCATTGATTCTGTTGCACTCCCAGCGTTCACGTGCTCTTAAATGGAAAATTTTTGTATTCTTATCCCCCTCTTGGAGCTAGTCAATCCGCGATCTCTATGCCCACATGTATTCCTCCTTTAGAAGCATCTCTTCACGTTCCATTAGACAAGTAGATAGTCAGGTCCTAGAGAGCTCAGAAGAGGGATGTACTTGGAGTTCCCGAATTTTTGTTTCTAGCAAACTGATTTTTCTTTTAACATTGCCAAAAGTCTCGCTTTCCCATTTTGATAAAGTCTGACTGCACTCTCGGATGCGATCCTTAAGACTACTACTCGAATTATTTACCCCCCATCTTGATCGCAGCACAGAATCCAAACCGAGATCACGCATCCATATGGTCTCAAATCTGAAGCGTCGGGCCAAACGAGAATTTTCCACTTTTTAGATTGAACAGGTAATTGTCGAATGATCTGAGAGGATCCATAGCCCCGATGTTGCTCTCGAGGTAGGGAATAGGTCAAACCAACCTTCATTAGCTAAGCATCTGTCTAACTTGCACTCTACCGAGTTTGCTACCACTTGTTCATTCCACCAGGTTAATTAGAGTCCGTCTTGTTGCACCTCTCGGAACCCGCAGTCCTCAATAGCAAATGCAAAGGTCTATAAGCGCGAGGGTGGGATGATACACCCTCCTCTCTTCTGTCATAGACAAGATTTCATTGTAGTCACCTAAGCATAACCAAGGTAGCTGCAAATGGCTTCGTATTACACTCAAGAGGTTCCGAGTTTGATATCGATCCTTTTCCACAAGCCAGCCATAAATACCCGTCAATCTCCAAGTGGAATCAACTATCACCTTCATGTTTATATGGTGTAAAGATAGAGATAGAAGGGTTATATCCAGAGATTTGTGCCAAAAAAGAGCGAGGCCACCACTTCTGGCCCGACCCTCACCTGTGCACAAAACGAAAACCCCACATTCAAAGCTTAACTTCCATTTTACATTCTCCGCCTCTTTGTCCTTTAATTTTGTTTCTGATAAGAACACCACCCTGGGGTTACAGACTTTGACTAGCCTGCTAAGTTGTTGAACTGTGCGTGGACTCCCCAACCCACCGGTAGTTCCAAGCCAGTATATTCATGGTGCCTGGCGGTGCTGCCTTGCAGCCACCGCCTGACTAGGAAGGTCCTCAAAGATCTCTGAAGCAAGCTGCGGCCGCTTGCTAACCCGAGTCTCTTGTAAACCTTCTATGTGTGTACTTTTCCGTTTACCATTCTGGATTCCATCAACTGCCATGTTGTCCAATTTTTCTTCCGAATCCTTATCCCGTTCAATTCTTATCCACGTCTTCCTCACAGGATTCGATTGATCAGGTCCCTTGATCATTTGCGAGTTGTTCGTGCTTGAATTTCAGAGCAGAATCTCCTCTATAGGCTGAAAATTGGGTATATGTGATGTCTCGATGTTAATTGGGGCTTTGGGTCTTAGAGGGGGTTTTATGGAGGGGTGTAGATGAGTGTTGTCTTCCTTGTGAACAATCTGGTCAATTGTGGTTGTGGGAGTTGAGGGTTTATTATTGGTGGTATTGTATTGATGGATGGTTCTAAGGTGTGGTAGAATATATGGTTGGTTCAGGAGTGGAAATTGGGGTGTTTCACTGTTGGGGGGTGTAGTGATGAGGCTGCTGTTTGGAGTATTAAGGTTTGCAGGGTTTGGTATACTATGGGAATGGTTAGGGAGGAGATCCCATCTGATCTCTTGGAGTTGTTCATGGCTGCCCGTAGAAGGGTTCCATTCCTGATCATCTAAACGCCGTCGAGTTCTTGTGCTACGTGTAGAGGACCATCCCTCCTCTAAAATTTGGCGTGGTTTGAAGGGTGAGGCTCTCATCCAGTTTCCAAACTTCTTATGTGGGTTCGGAGCTGAGTCCTTCTCACTGGCCATGTCGCAGTCTCTTTCGATATGTCCCATACAACCACAGATATAACAAAAAGATTGGAGCTTTTCTACTTTAAAGTATATTGAGGCCACCGTCCCTTCTAAGAATCGGAACTTCTTTCGGTAAGGGAGGGCTTTACGCACATCAAGTTCTATACGAATGCGCATGTATCAACCCAGAGCATTGTTGTTTTCATCCTATTCAATAAACGATCCCAATAGCCTTCCTATAGCTTATGCTGTAGCCAAATTGTACGCGACCAAAGGTAAGTCATACACCCTTAACCAGAAAGGAACTGTATGCAAGTCAACACCGGAAGGCTGGACGTCATCTTTGATTTCTTTCAGGATGACCACTTGCTTATCAAAGTGCCACAGTTGGTCCTGGATTACTCTAGTCATGTCTTTACGCTCTCTGAACCGAAAGAGGAATCGATTTTGACCTATCTCCGTCGCATCCAGGCCATGTTTGGATTTTCAGGCATTGGTCATAACAGATAGCAACGACCTAGAGTTAAAAGATTTCTCCGTCCAAACTAAGCATGCAATCTCTTCTTTCTTTTCTGGAATAGTTAATCCGCATAATAGATCCACGATTTCATCTTCATCCCCTTCAGCCATTGATTCAGTAGCAGAAGTTCACCCAATTTCCGGGTTACTGTTTACTGTCGTCTTCTCCGTACCCTTTCCCCTTCTCCCAGAATTTCCATCGTCCATTTTAAGCACACACCTCTTAAAAGAAACCTATCGTCTCATACTAAAAAGGAAAGAAAAGAAACCTCGCTTTCCCCTATACAAACTTAACAGTAGCTAGATTCAAAGAGGAAACAGAAGGAACTTATCTGGGTTGTTCTTCTTCTTCTTCTTCTTCACAAATCGTCTAGTCTTTTATAGTCGAACCCAATTCGATTTGGTACTGATAGGATAAAAAAAAAATGGCCAATGTACCGTAGCCAATAGTCTTTTATTAATTAATACAAACTTTTGCGATTACCACAAGCTGGAGCTTCTTCAAAAGAACGGAATTAGAAAATACACGTCTCCAGCTGGCACCATTATACGGTGGTATCTCACACACACAAGGAAAAGTAAAGGAAAGACAAATTTCCAGGAAAAAAAAAACACCATATCGCTGAAGAAACGACGTCGTCAGTTTCCGGATTCCTGAAGCATCTTCTGCCCTGTTGCCTCCTCTCCAGTTGCAGGAGCCGAAGATAACACCTGGTCAGAACCTGCCAAGCCATAAACAGAAGATGAGAAACCCGAAACAAGAAATCTACATATCCAACCCGAAATATTAAATGTGAGACACAAGAAGAGAGGAGAATGTACCAGTGGAAGAACCGAACCACGAACCAACAGCTCCTTTCAGCTTGTCAACGACATTGACCCCCGGAATACGCACGGAACTTTCACTTGTATCCACCCTTGTCCCCTGATCCTCCTCCATCGAGCTTCCCAAATGCCTCTTCACCTCTTCGGATTCGGTCACTTTCCCCATCGGCTTACTCTCCTCCTCTTCCTCCTCCTCCTCTGCTTTCTTCTTAAACAAGGTCTCGGATATCACTTCCGACAGCTCCTTGTCTTCCTCTCCGGGCTTCAGCTTCTCCACAAAGTACCCCTTCACGGTCGCGCCCTTGTCCGAGGAGGTACCCGGACTCTGCACCTCCTGCAATTCCGGGTTGCCAGGCTCCGGCTTTTCGCCCATTCCAAGCTTGGAAGCGATCACATTCTTCGCAGAGATAGCCTTATCGGTGATGACACCAGTGGCAGCTGAGATGTTCCTGGTGTAGCTACCTGGCGAAGCTGACCCCGACACATCGGGATTTTCAGCCTCCTGCATTTTCGGGCTGCCTGGCTCCTGTTTTCCACCCATTCCAAGCTTGGAACTGATCAAATTCTTCGCGGAGATGGCCCTATCCGCAATGGCAGTCGTGGCTGAAGAGATTTTACCGGTGTAGCTGCCCGGGGAAACTGAGCCTGATACATCAGAAGTTCCCGAATCTGTTTTAGGCATGTCTTGTTGATCAGGAGATTGCTGATCGTGGCTTCCAGTCGGTAAGACTAAGGATGGTTCGGTTGAGCTCTTCTCTTTTGGTTCTTGTTCTGGTTCGTCCTCGATCTTCATTTTCCCAAACGAGGCAACAATTGGACTGTTCCTCACTTCGCCACCAGCACCAGTTGGATCAGTTACCTTGGCTTCATAATTGGAAGGACTACGGTATTCGCTCCTATCATCATAAATTCCTGGCAATTGATGGTCTGCCTTGGATTTTTAGCAGCTGCAAGGTACTCATCATCTGCATTTTTTTTTATTCGGATCACTTCCTTTGTTGAGCGAAGTATCACATGTAAATTTCCTACTTATGATCTGTGTGCCAATTTGAAGTGTTCGGGTATCGAACGAACTAGGGAGAGGAGATGCTACGGCTGCGAAATTCGCCATGAAAGTCGTCATCTGCACGTCAGTTTTCATCGTAGTGATCCTCTTTGTTCTGTGCTTAATCTTCGACAAGCAGCTCGCATACTTATTCACATCCGACGAGGAAATAGCGGACGAGATTACTCGCCTTGCTCTTCCGCTAGCTTTCTTGATGCTCCTTAATAGCATCCAAGCTGTATTAAACGGTGAGTTCATCACCAGCGTAACTGTAATAGAAATGTAAAATTTCTAAGGACTTGTTATATTGTAGGAATTGCCGTGGGATCTGGTTTGCAAGGTGTGGTCGCAATTGTGAACTTAGGAAGCTACTACATAGTTGGAGTACCTCTGGGAACCTGTCTTGGTTATCTCACAGATCTTAAAATCATGGTGAGCAGTTTTCTTGATCAGATTAGAGAAAAATGATTTCATATTTAATTGACACGTGATCTTAAAAATCGTGGTAGGGTCTTTGGATTGGAATGCTGACTGGAGTTGTGATACAAGTAGTTTTTGTTGCCTGGATAATATGGAGGACCGACTTAAATGTTCTATCATAATAAAAACCAAGATTTTGCATCAATCATGATGCATAAGTTTCTTTGCTAGCGTAACGTCTAATTTTTACTTTTTTATTATTAGTAATCCTGATCAGCGTTCCCGGGGTTTACATGAACAATACGACATTTAATTGTGTTTTTTTTTAATTGGAAACAAACCGTCTAGTCTTTTAAAGTAGAACCCGATTCGATGTGGTTCCGATACGGAAAAAAAATGGCCAGATTTACCACGGTAGCCAATAGTCTTTTATTAATTAATACAAACTTTTGCGATTACGACAAGTTGGAGCTTTCTTCAAAAGAACGGAATTAGGAAATACACACGTCTTCAGCTGGCACCATTGTACGGTGGTATCTCACATACACAAAGGAAAAGGAAAGACAAATTTCCAAGAAAAAAAGAAGGAAAAAAAACACCATATAGCTGAAGAAACAACACCGTTCAGTTTCCGGATTCCTGAAGCCTCTTCTGTCCTGTTGCCTCCTCTCCAGTTGCAGAAGCCGAAGATAACACCTGGTCAGAACCTGCCAAGCCACAAACAGAAGCTGAGAAACCTGAAACACGTTTCAAGAATCTACAAATCCAACCCGAAATATTAAATGTAACATAAGAAGAGCGGAGAATGTACCAGCGGAAGAACCGAACCACGAACCAACAGCTCCTTTCAGCTTGTCAACGACATTGACCCCCGGAATACGCACGGAACTTTCACTTGTATCCACCCTTGTCCCCTGATCCTCCTCCATCGAGCTTCCCAAATGCCTCTTCACCTCTTCGGATTCGGTCACTTTCCCCATCGGCTTACTCTCTTCCTCTTCCTCTTCCTCCTCTGCTTTCTTCTTAAACAAGGTCTCGGAGATCACTTCAGACAGCGCCTTGTCTTCCTCTCCGGGCTTCAGCTTCTCCACAAAGTACCCCTTTACGGTCGCCCCCTTGTCCGAGGAGGTACCCGGACTTTGCACCTCCTGCAATTCCGGATTGCCTGGCTCCAGCTTTTCGCCCATTCCAAGCTTGGAAGCGATCACATTCTTGGCAGAGATAGCCTTATCGGTGATGACACCAGTGGCCGCTGAGATGTTCCCGGTGTAGCTACCAGGCGAAGCTGATCCCGACACATCGGGATTTTCAGCCTCCTGCATTTTCGGGCTGCCTGGCTCCTGTTTTCCACCCATTCCAAGCTTAGAACTGATCAGATTCTTCGCGGAGATGGCCCTATCCGAAATGGCAGCCGTGGCTGAAGAGATTTTACCGGTGTAGCTGCCGGGGGAAACAGAGCCCGATACATCAGAAGTTCCCGAATCTGTTTTAGGCATTTCTTGTTGATCAGGAGATTGCTGACCGTAGCTTCCAGTCGGCAAGACAGAGGATGGTTCGGTTGAGCTCTTCTCTTTCGGTTCTTGTTCGGGTTCGTCCTCGATCTTCATTTTCCCAAACGAGGCAACAATTGGACTGTTCCCCACTTCGCCACCAGCACCAGCAGGATCGGTTACCTTGGCTTCATAATTGGAAGGACTACGGTATTCGCTCCTATCCTTGGGGGCATGAGGATCTTCTTTCAACCCGGCTGGTATCATGTCGCCTAGTTCGGGTTTGCCTCTATTCCCCTCTTGACCACGAACAAGATCCCCAACTGGGTTAGTAGTCCCTCCCCTTTGCTGCGGGAGGGAGATAGGTGTGTTTGCTGCTGCACTAGGCACTTCTTTCGGTGTGTTTGCTGGTGCACTAGGCACTTCTTTCATGGCTGTTGCCCCTCCAACATCCTTTCCGAACGGTCTTTCGTGTTCGGATCCTATCTTTCTCGGATCACCACCCGGCCTTTCCTCTTGGCCCTGAACAAAGCTCCTAATAGCAGCACCTCCATATCCTGGCAAACACAAAATTAATCCCAAGAAGTTTCAATCAGCCATGTTCAACATTTTCATCTCTCGAAAGACCCAAACAACTACAGAATTTCACTTATTTCGGAATTTCCCGCCAAAACAAAAACAGAAACAAACATGTTATATATTATTATTACCAGGAGATCCGAGGACTTCAGGGTCGTCTTCCCCCTCGTCTTCTTCCTCGTCCATGTCATGATCATCAGGCGTAACCCCCGCGTCGTGGCCATGGCCGTGCAGCTTCAGCGTGTCCTTTATCTTCTTCGCCTTGGCTTTCACTTTCTTAAGCACCGACTTCTTTTCCTGGTCCTCACCATGCTCCTCCCCTGCAGACACTGATCAGTTCCAAAAACAAAGAACACAAACACAAGACAAGCACAAGACAAAAGTTAGTTTACGTACCACGTGGGTATTGCTCGTGGGAAGGATCGTGTTCTTGTGGGCGAACTAGTTGAGCCATTAGTGGAATACAAACTTGTATACTTGTGAGGGAGTTGCTTGTTCTTCTTTGGAGTGGATATGATCTCTTGTAATGAGAAAGAAACTTATGGAAGAGGAGGTTATATAAGAGATGTAACGGCCGACAATTGGAAGGCGCCACCTTGACAAAGGCCACGTGTGCACGGGAACCGTCCGCCTCTCCGTTCTCGAACACGTACTTTGGAGGTGCTTGTACACGCGGCGTCACCGAAATGGGTGACTGTTTTAGAAACAGTATGGGCATTTGGATGATGTTCATCCAAAAGATGGTCGGTCACACATGCAATTTGGATTATGAACAACACAAAATTAAAAACTTAATTCGAATAATTTCGAGTCTATTTCATTTTTTAGAAAAATATGGAACTTGTGGTGTCACATCTTCGGTGTTATATTTAACTAGTAGATTAAAATATAAATCGAGTAAATAGTGACACTAGCCTATTAGTCCACTTATTTAAATCCTGTCTTTTGTACGGATTCATGATTATCATTGGTTTCGTTCTATTGTGAGTGTAAATAGTTAGGAATCATGGTAACTCCAATCTTATAATGACAAATTTACTCTAGCTAGGCTATAATTATTTTGGTCAATAGTAATACAGTTTACTTCAAAAAAACTAGATTTCACATCTCAACAAATTAAAATACTAATGTTCGATAAAAGATTGTGACACTGCCCTCTCATTCTGGCCTTTTTCTCTTGAAAGAACAAATGCGATAAATTCAAAAAACAAAAGCAAAAACCAATGTGACAGTGGTTTGGTTTTGTAATTTAATATTGCTAGTTTCTTTCAAGATTGGGCCACGTGTGTACATAGAAACCGTAAGCCCGACCACGTATAGCTTACAGCTTTTCTCGTTATGGGGCCAACTGGGCTCGTCGACAGAACTTACGGTTTACGTTAAAATAAAGCTAAAAAGTAAAATCCAAAAATTTACATAAATAAAAAGGAACGCCGTTGCCGGGGATCGAACCCGGGTCACCCGCGTGACAGGCGGGAATACTTACCACTATACTACAACGACCTTGCTGTTAAAGTCGGGAAAATAAAATATTTATTAAATTTATAACATGATTCTAGCAATCTCTCTTCTAACTGAAATGTCTCGAGCAGTTGTTTTTTCCTTGATAAGTCCTTTGATCTATCAACAAATGGTTTTCTTTAGTTTCTCCATTTTTCTGTTGGCATTTTATAAGCTACATCTTCCCCTCATTGATTTGGTAAGCAGAATTTCATGAGAGGGTAGATCACTGTGCCTACGTGTTTCATTTGCCAATTTTGATCAGTACATTATTGGTCTGAGATAATAGTGGGAATAGAAGTGAAAAAGATAAGTACTGAGATGCATGGGAAACTCTGATGTAGTAGTGACCAGTGGAAGGATCTCTACGCTTGGAGAACAAGCACATGCATATAAGGACACTCTTGGAATTCATAGGATAAGCTAATCTAGAATTTTGCAAGGACAAATTTTTCAAATTGGTTCATCTTGAACATTATGGACCCAAATGAAATCCAGTTCAAATTCCTAAATGCAAGTTTGCTTATATCGCCAGTTAAGAACTCTAATGGGTAAAATAGAAATGTGCCTTCATTTTGGATCTAAACCTTTTCTAATCAATTTTCTTGGAAATTCATATACCCTCCAATCGAAACATCAGCTTCAAATCCATGAGATGCATGCACTTCAGTATTCAAGACCCAAGCGAAATCACCTTCAAAATGCATACATAATATTATACCTGATAATGACATGGCCATCTAACTAGGATTGGAAGTCATCGGGCTTAAACAGAACCACATATTAATAAAATTTATAATCAATTGGACCTGATTGATGGTTTTTTAAACTATATGGTCCTACAGCAGACAACGTGATATCCAAAGTACTATGGCGTACTTTTCCTTTTAGTTTAACTGCCAATCATATATAATATCATGCAGTCCAAACAAAAACAATAATTTATATTATAAAAGAATATGTATGTATCAGTGGCGTTGTCTCTTACTATATATAATATACTCTTTATCCCGAATATCTGCTTCCTTCAATTTTCTCAACGGGCACCCTCCTCTCTATTAACTCATTAATTACTCAACTAAAAGTGAGAGAGAGAGAGAGAGAGAGAGAGAGAGAGAGAGAGAGAGAGAGAGAGAGAGAGAGAGAGTGGAGCGATGGCGATCGGAATCCCGGCCAAGCCGTTCGCGTTTGTGGCGCACGCGCTGGCCGCGGCGGGGGCGGTGATGGTGCTAGTTTGGAGTATAAGCTTCAGAGGTGGCTTCGCCTGGGAATCTTCCAATAAGGCCCTCATCTTTAACGTATGTCTCTTCTTCTTCTTCTTCTTCTTCTTCCTTTCCATAAACCCTTCTTTTGCTTCTATCTCTCTGCCATAGGTTTCTTGACTTTATAGTTTTCTTACCCAAGTGTGTATAATTTTTTGATTTATGGTGGGTCCTACGGGATTTGGTTTGTCTATTAAATGATCCTTATCCAAATATAATCACTTGAACTTAGACACAAAATTATGCTCGAGTAATAAACTATAGCAAAATTATTACTTGAGCATAAAGTAGCTGATCTTTTGATTTAGTTATTGTCTGATTTTGTAGGCTAAATTGTATGGTTCATAGACACATTTCCGAAACCGAATTTCAATACCAATTTTAAGTCGGGCAATCTTTCCAAAAAAACTTGGTGCTTACTAATTGTTGCATGATGTCGTTCTTCACTCCTTGAAATAGTAAATGGATGGAGAAAATAAAGAACATCTTTAGTGACTTATTTAAACTATTTGAAAATTAATCGGTTCTTAGGTACCTACCTCTTCTACACCAACTCTCCAAATTGTAGTATAAATAAAACCTACTTGTCTTTCAGGTTTGGTTGTGTGCGCGACCATAGCGACAATAAGTTAGGTATGAGCCAAGAATTGTATTTTTTTTTTAAAGTTCGTATATAATATTTTGCAAAAATTTAAAAATTACAGAACCAAAATAAAAAAATTACACAAAGCTTATATCTATTGAAAAAAATACTATTATCATAAAATAAAAAGATAAACATATTATTATTCCATTAAGAAAATGTCAGTATTTCATATAAAAAATGTAAGCGTAGTCTATGCAAATTCCATATCGTAATAAATAAATAATTTCTACAGTTTGTGCTCAAACATTATTATAAGGATAGTGACTGATTGATTGATTACTCTATTAGTTTTTGGAAATAAAGGATTCACTGACTTCGATTTAGTCCATAAAATATTTCAAATACTATTATTTAAAAGGCCAATAAGGTACCATCTTTATTAGAATTGTATTAATTTACTAATGATAATTTAAAATTCTGCAAATTGTAGCTTTCTTTATTCCGAAAATGAATGTCAAAATTTGGTATGACTAGTTTTCCGCTTATCTTCCTTGGACTTTTCTAGGCACTCGCGTCCAAAGACACCAGTGGCTGCAAATAGCTCAAGGTATTGGATACGAGTACTTATAAACAAACTTCCCAAAAAAATTCTGTCTATATTTGTATAGATTTCAGTTAAATTGTTGGTTTTAAATCTGCTAAAGAATGTGACAACCTTGGTAATTTGTAAGGAATTGTTTTTTACAAACTTAGATCAGTTCATCAAACCTAGTTTTTCTTCCTCGTCCAGTACCAATCTTACAGTAACTATTTAATTATTTCTTCACAGTTGCATCCCGCCCTTTTGCTAATCGGATTGGTGATCATTGGAGGAGAAGGTATATATACTTGAACTGCTCTATTATTCTCTATATTAACTTATAAAAAAGGTGTAATAAATTTGAGAATGGATAGAAAATTATCGGTTGCTCGTTGATTTTTTTTCCGGCATATCTCGAGGTCATAATATTTAGTATTCCCCAAATGAATAATCCCAAATTTCACACTTTAATGAACCACAAAGAGTTATTTTTGTAAGACAATATGAAAGAGTTATTGTGTAAGACAATACTTGACATAGATAAATTTCAAAAAAGATACTAAAAATGTAAGATAAATGATAAAAATCAATGTTTTTATCTCATTTTGTCGTCTGTAAAATATTCATAAACCAACTCATTCCTCAATTATATATGATAAGATTTTTCCAGAAGTTGACATAATTGTTACCAATCACGTGTCCTATCCGACTTGACCTTGTAATAATAGACCGGTGAGTACCATTTTCCCAGCTCCTCCTAACCGGTAATGTCAAATTTTTAATTGCAGCCATTATATGTTACAAGTCTCTTCCACTTGAGAAAGAGACGAAGAAGCTAGTGCATTTGGTCCTCCACGCGATTGCTTTGGTACTCGGAATAATTGGGATTTACGCAGTATTTAAGAACCATAACGAGAAAGGCATCCCCAACCTCTACAGCTTGCATTCCTGGCTCGGCATCGCTATCATCGTCCTTTACGCTATCCAAGTAAATTTCTCCTCATTCATCTCTATTGTTTAATGCAATCACAATTCTCCCAAAACCAAACTTTTAATTAGTCAACAAATTACGATAGCATAATTAGATGTCTCCAAATGTAGTTGTGTGAAACTAAATTAGTATGGAGAATTTTACAATACAGTTTAATTCATGCTGTGCTCGAAATTAGTTTTTTTTTTATAAGTTGAAGTATTGTACTAATAGTGTAATAGGGTTACAGGAAAAAAAATCAAGTCATATGTGTCTAATCTGTCTCAATTAACAATGACAGCATTCTGAATTAATCATGAGATATTTAGACTTCGAGTTTTTAAGAATAGACATAAATTGCATTTATGTCAGTTCCATAAGATATCTTTAATTTTAAATTTTTTTGGGGTTACAGTGGATATATGGATTCATAATATTCTTCTACCCTGGAGCGACAGACTCTTTGAGGATTAAATCCCTCCCATGGCATGTGTTATCTGGGCTCTTCGTCTACATCCTGGCTGTGGGAAATGTCGTAATTGGGTTCCAAGAGAAGATTACGTTACTCGAGAAATCTGGGGTATCCAAGTACGGACCCGAGGCCCTTTTGGTAAATTTCACCGGCGTCGTCACTGTTCTCTACGGTGCATTTGTGATGCTGTCGGTGATGGGCCAGGCTTCCGGCCCAGATAACAACTTCAGCTACTCCGCTATTTAAAGCTCCATATGGCTACACCTTCCAATTGGGTCGTCCGAAATTTATTATTCATCTTTATTTTCACCCTTATTTGTGGACTTGGGACATTTGGTGAGTCAAAAGTGTTTAATTCAATAAGATTGGACAAATACGATTTCGCTTTACGGTGACCGTAACGATTTTCAATTAGATATTATTTTACTTTATTAGTAAAAACAAATTTACAAGCTTAGTAACGAATGTTTAACCATCATAAATTTACAATTTACAATAAAGATCTGTATATATTTCTGTAACATTCGAACGCTGGTGCCACGTGGCAAGGATTTCTCGATCCTTCGGAACAAAGACCCCACCACGTGGCAGTTGCTCCCTTGTTTGCAACGACCTACCAGCTTCGCCGTTTTTAGAATAAAATAGTATATATAATTCGTTGAAAAATTAAGATCAGCTCCTTAAACTGTTTGAAATTGTACTTATCAAATTCAATTAGTATAATCTTTGATCTAACTTCTGATTATTTTTTTCCCAATATATCGTGTATTCAGACATTAACTTGATCATATATGACATAAAATTTCAACAAAAAATAAAAACGAATCCATTTAATTTTTTATTGGAGCAACCCTGTTATGGAATTACATGGAAAGTTTTTGTGGTCTGTGAAGCAAGGCTAAATCCCAACCAAAGACGCTTTGATAAGGTGAGGTTCACGACTAACTAGGTCGGATTCATTGTTTTTTTAGGTAGGACTTGATTTTATACCTAGATTCACTACGATTATTAGGTGCACTTAGGGTATACGTGCCGAAGTGTAATTAATGTAAATATTTACAGATATAAACATACAAATCACCTATAAAAAAATAATTACATGGATAATGCCATAATAGGTGTTGGATCCCCTCCCTTTGTCCACTGAACCCTTGTCTTCAGGCTTTGGATCTGGTGCTGTACGTCTAATGGGCTACAGCACCGTGCTGGGCCGAGTTCGGACCTTTAGATGAGGTAGGGAACACTTAAAACATGATCTAACGGCCCAGACTCACTGAGGGCATTCTAGTCATTGTGTTTAAAAAAAAGGAAAAATGCGGTTAGGGAAAATAGAGAGGGAGAGAGAGAGATAGAAAGAGAGAGATGCAGAGAACGGAGAACGGAGAAGACGACTAACGATCCAAAGCCACCGACCGACGACCTGGTGGTGATGAATGGGAGCAAGCGCGTGTGGAACCTCAGCAAGCGGGCCAAGTACGAACTCAGCAGTTGAGACTACCTGTTCACACTGGCCAAGGACGTCCACCGGGTGAAGTAGTTGGAGGACACGAAGTTCTTCATCAAGTGGGAAGGGAAATGGGATATGTTCTTTGACGAGGATCTGGAGATCGCCAAGGATGCAATTAGGAAGGAGGCAGAGGATGGGTTTGAGTTGGTTAAGTGATTGCTCGCTATGTGTTCGATGTTTTGCCTCTGTGGCTGGTTTGTGCTATATATTTTTTTCACCTCTCTATTTTGTACATGCCAGACGGCAACTTGCGGGATCGGCTCCACACGTCTCAAAAGATGGAGCTTGATTGGGATGCAAGATACGAGATTGCAGTTGGCGCAGCCAAGGGCCTGGAGTACCTACACCACGGGTGCGAAAGGCTAGTGATCCACCGGGATGTCAAGACTAGTAACATCCTGTTGGATGAGTTCTTGAAGCCTCGGATTGCTGATTTTGGACTTGCCAAGATTGTTCAGACTAATGGATCCAAGTATTCCACCCGTGTCATAGCCAAAACACGCGGTTACATCGCCCCTGGTAAGTCTGATTACGCCACAAACAAAAGTTCCATTTTCTGCTCTTATAACTAATACGCTGCCTTATTCGCGCATCTATAGAATACGGCTGCACATACAAAGTAAATGAGAAGAGCGACGTGTACAGCTTCAGAGTCATATTAATGGAGCTGGTGAGCGAGAAGGACTCTAAGGCTGATGTGGCGATTGTGGCAGTTGGAGTGATGGTTGATTTAAATGTGGACGCCGACTGTTAGTGTGTAAACAGAGAAATAATACCATTGAATCATTTTAATATAAACATAATGTTAGTTTTGATAGAGGAACATTGGATGAGTTGTTAGTGGTAGACATTGGATTGAATTTTGCGTATGAAAAAATATATGATGGCTTGTGAATTAAAGGATTATAACTGATTGTAATTTGATCTATTTTATTTTGATGATTTGTTGTTCTGTTTTTGATAGTTTGTTATTCTTGTTTTGATGGTTGTTATTATGTGATTCGATGGTTGCTGTTATGTGATTCGACGGTTGCTGTTGTGTTTTTCGATGGTTGCTGTTATATGATTTGATGGATGCTGTTATATTTTTGTATGGTTTTTGTTATGTGATTCGATGGTTGCTGTTATGTGATTCGATGGTTGCTGTTATGTTTTTCGATGGTTGTTGTTATATGATTTGATGGTTGCTGTTTTGTTTTTCGATGGTTGCTGTTATGTGATTCGATGGTGTGCTGTTATTGTTTTCGATGGTGTGTTGTTTCTATTTTTCGATGATTTGCTCTTTTGTGTTTCGATGGTGTTCTGTAGTTGCTTTCGATGGTGTTCTGTAGTTGCTTTCGATGGTGTGTTGTTCTTGTTTTTTGATGATTTGATGTTGTTGCTTTTCGATGGTTTGATGTGTTCTTTTTGGGAGTTAGCAATTTTGATTAAAGGTTGGAGCTTAATGCGTCTCAATTAGAGATTATAATGGTATGAATCTTGAATATTGAAATTATGGTCTAGTGTTTATCAAAAATCTATGTTTAGTTATTTTTCGATGGTTGGATGTTATTTACTTCGATGGTGTGCTGTACTTGTTTTCGATGGTGTGTTGTTAATGTTTTCGATGGTCTATATACTGCTATTCAATGCTCTTCATGTCTTTTATTCAATGTGCTTGTTTTTCGATGGTTTGATATTATTTGCTTCAATGGTGTGATGTTATCATCCTCGTTATTCTATACCTACAACGCACACCAAAACCTTTTTGGTGCGCATAAGATTTGTAGAACGCTTCTAGTTCTTCGGGTGTTTGAAACTGCATTTGTCTTCATACTTCTTCTCTCTCAAGGCGACAGCAACCATCGAATCATAATCGAGAAACCATCGAATTAAGACATGCAAACCATTGTATAACAACATCAAACTGTAGATTCACGACATGAGAATCATTGAATCACGATATACAAACCATTGAATGACAACAACTAACAATCGATCAAGATATACAGACCATCGAATTACAGCATGTAGACCATCGAATCATGAAATAGCAGACCATCGAAATTCAAAACAGCAGACCATCGAATCTCGTCATGCAGACTGGAATCAAGACACGCTGACCATCGAATTACATCGTGCAGACCATCGAATCAAGACACGTAGACCATCGAAACAAGAACAACACACCATCGAATCAATATACGTAGACCATCGAATCAAGACACGCAGACCATCGAATCAAGACACACAAACCATCGAATTAAGATACGCAGACTATCGAATCACAGCGTGCAGACCATCGAAATAAGAACAACACACCATCGAATTACAGATTACAGATAGCACTTCGCCAATATTCTCTCTCTCTCCGTTGGCATCGTCTCTACCGTCGCCATCTCTACTGGCGTTGTGGACTCCATCGTCGCCGTCGAAGACTCTACCAACATTGCCGCCAGCGTCTCTATCATCGAAGACTCTATCGTCGCCGTCACCGACAAGTTGGCCTCTGTGTAGCTAACCCGATGCCGAACAAGAGGTTGGACCTGGCCGGCCTCGATGCCAGAAACTGACTCGTAAAGAAGGAGAATCTTCAACTCTATCATCGCCGTCACCGACAGGCTGGCCTCGGTGTAGCTACCCCAATGCGGAACGGGAGGTTGGACCTGGCCGGCCTCGATGCCGGCCAGTCGAGTGACCGGCTTCCATTGCCGGGGCTTCCGTCTCCGTCGGGGCTTCCATTGCTGTCGTCGCTGTCGCCACTTTTCCCCCCCTACGCTTCTCGTATTAAATGTGGAGCTGGGAGGAGAGAGAAAGCCGTTTTTTTTAGCTGGGTGGGTGATTTAGTTAGGTTTTTTTTGACCTGGGAGGAGAGAGAAATTGCAGTTGACCTAGCCCAATTAGGAATTGTTTATTCAATGGGTCCGTGCTTGGCTTTAGCCCAAATTTTTTTCATTTGACTATTATGCCCCCGCACCTTTTTAACCCTGCACCGTACTGTACTTACTGTTCCTGCACCAAATCCGGTCCCCTGTCTTCAGCTAGCAGATATCTTGTTTCGACCAAAAAAAGGCTAGCAGATATCTTGTGTAATTGCGTATTCTATTTGGACAAGGCAAGTGGGCCGTTTCCACCAATGTTTTCAAAACTAATCCGGAGATTTATCTATTTTTTGGTTGATTACCCGGGTCAATCACTCTAATCGGGCGAATTGACGGTCAAACTCGATTGCGTAGCTAACTCAAAAAACAGAATATTTATGCTCTGACCGGAAACAAATCAGAACCAAGCATGCAACAAGAAAAGCATCATTATCGAACCTTGTCTACGCTGTGACCGAGTCGCTTAAGCTCATCAATCATGTTCCTAACTTGCACATAAGGATTATACCTTTCGACAATTACCAAAAACGGAAATTAATAGGCTATCAGAAGTATTCGAAGCAAACTCAAGAAGTCGGAGCCTAAACCCTAACCTTGCTCACGTCTCCGTGGTTTCAAATATTAAATGGGAATTAACTAAATGGGAATTTATTAAGTCATTCAAATATTAAATTTAATAAAAATATTTTCTTACAAGACAACGATAATAATTATTATTTTGAAAAACAAATAATTATGTAAGATTTATCAATTAATTAAGTGTAACACAATAATTATTAATTTTGGATTTGTTAAATATAAAATATATATATATATATATATATTATAAAATATCACTTTATAAAAAAATTGAAATCAAAATTTATCACTAAAAGTTTCTAAAAAAATATTAAGTATTATGATAGAGGAGATTATCACATTTTCATAAGAATCAAATTTTTTCATCAATTTAAAAAGATTATCATTTTATAAGATATCACTTTAGAGATGTCTTAGTGTATAATATTCGGAAAAAAACTTAATACCTTTTCCGTTTCTCTCGAACCTATTTAAAGATGAGAGTCTAATAACATATCAACCCGTTCATTTCCTTGGGCCTCCTGGAAAGAACATAAGTGATCAAAAAAAGTACAATCGTCGATAGTTTCTTAAAAAAGTAGTCATCTATCGTCTTTTAATAATTGTAGAGAAAGTTCCGGGCCAAATAAGCAATTATAGTCTAATCTTAAGTGCAATAGCATTAACCAACTATGTGCTAGCTAAAGGCGGGGTCGACCTGCCTATGCGCTGGATCTAGTAGTTTCCAGGCCACCTCGAATCACCCAAACAAACTTTACAAGCTGGTTGGCTCTACCCATGCGGCCAGGTTTCAACTGAGGTTTATGACCCAAAAAAATAAATTAAAACCAATTGGTACCTGAGACTTCATTAAATAGATACCGAAGAAGATTTAATGATACAGATTCACAAATTTACAAAGATTGTATTGAATTTTCACGTGAAATTAAGTTTGCGATCGTAATCTCCGTAAAACTAGGTTAAAATATACTTTGGGTCAACATATGAACCGCGATTTGCAAAAAACAAATGTGGTACAGGCTGTATTATCTCCCTTGTTGGAGAGGCAAAACACTAGAGTAGATAATGGAGTTAACATAACCCTAAAAAATCAAGGAGTTAACTGGACAAATAAAATTGTCAGATTTACTAGAATATCCTGTGTTCAAGTATTTGAACATTAATGTTAATTGATGGGAGTGCCTGCTATCATTTAAAGACGAAATCATATGTTTTTCTATTTGAGAAGGAGACTAGCACTCGACTTGGGGGTCCCATTTTGGCCTAAAACCATCCATATACATTACCAACAAAATAGAAGCTCACCAACTTTGTACCATGAAACTTATAAACTTACCGATGTAGTTGAGATGTTTCTTTCTGCCATAAAATATGTAGATGTGAACGAAAATGTCCCTCCTTCTACCTGTTTGTTAGCTTTAACACAATAGATTTCGCTAATTTCTCGATTATGGTAGCAAAACATCGGGAAATTAGTGGCTGGAGTAATTTAAAGAACATCGCCAATGATAAGAGTGACGAAAATATTTATTTAACATATATCCATCAATTAATCTAATTTTGATCTTGGTCATAAGCACATAGTTTTCTACTATATTTTAACCAATCACGTTCTCTGAGGCTATAGCTAGAACTTGTTGGGCCTCATTAAGGTGAAATAATACTTTGTTAAATTTTTTAGGGATAAAAGATAATTTGTATATAATTAAGTGAGAAAGTCTGTGAACAATAGTACATCCAATACTTCCGGATGGACTCTACTCCAGTTTCCGGGGAGAGACACTAACCAACAATGTTTACAAAACCATACCGCTATTCGATTTTGCAAAACTAGCGGTTAAAAAAGTCTTACAATTTGATAAATCAACCATCATAACCCTAAGTCTAATAACAAGAGATTCAATTTTTGAATCGGGCTCTCTTATTTGGACTTCTAGCTCTAAGTACATAGCGTAATGTTTTATGGGTGGTATCAAATTATTTACTTTTAAAAATATGAAAAACACTTCGGTATGATTAAGTGGATGGGAGATAGACCATCTCCAAGGTCCAAGAGAAATAAATTAACCGTAAATTTTAAAAACAAAAGATTGTTACAAATGTAAAAAATGAGCCATGGATGCGGATAAATAGAAAGCAGACGATGAACATGCATGTGCCCGGAATCGATTGGCGGTAACATTATTAATAATCCGGCCAATTAAACGATCTGGTCCACCAATGATTCCATCGTTACGACGAAATTGAGAGGAATCCGAGGACCCGATGTAATGGAATCTCGAGCCTCGGGACAAATTCTTCTAAGTTCTAAGAGAGACGCATCCGCCCCAAAATGATAAACCAATTATCTAAATTTCTATTCGCTCAAACCATATAAAATTGAATTATTATATTTTAATTTATTTGAGAAGACATATTAAAATTATTAATATTTTAAGTAGTTATAAACAAAATTATCATCTTCATTATTGCCATAGTCGCGATAACCTCCAACAATAATTGTTATTGAGCAAAGACCATGCAACTTATTTTTCAGTTATATCTCTCAAGAAAACTTATTTTCCAGATTTTCAAAACTGGGAATTCCGTGCTAGAGACTTGTAGATAACGTAGGGTAATAAATTATATATAACCCAACAAAGAAAGATTGGATTAATCTTTCCGCACTCTCCAGCTTTTTCATCCGTTAAAGTCTAAGTTTGACAAAAAAAGTAAAACCTTTTTTCCTCCTTTGTCGAATTAAAGTTAACGATAGTGAATTTCAAGGCAAACGTTACAAAAAGGCAGGGACATTTTCGTAAACTAGAAGATTGAACTCAGACATGTATATTATTTTATATTCTTTATTTTTTTCTGAAAATGATATTTGTTTTCATATGATACTAATCAGTATCATTTTTTTTACTTTGGTACTATAATTTTTTAGATTTAAAAAAAAGTCCCCCAACAATTACAATTTTGTATTTTATTTTTTTGAGAATGATATTCTCTTACTGTGATATTTGTCTATGTAAACTTTTTTATTTTAATTTCTTGATTTTTAAAATTTTTCAAAAAAATCACATTCATACGATTCAAAAAATTACCATTCAACACCAATCCAATCCCATAAGCATCAAAGACTTGAATTGTCACGCAACAATATACACATTTGGTAAAAAAAAAATTGTCACATTTCAATAAGTTTATTGGTCTAGAACTTGAATTAAGCATCACAATTTGGAACACCCCGAGTGTAGAAAAAAATAAATAAAAAAAACTAAAAAGGAATTTCTTGCTCCACCCAAGGAAATGGCAAATTAAGGAAGGACATAAAAGGGAATTACTAAATATTTGGCGCCCGGACACGGCAAGTGGGCAACTGTCGGGATCACTCCTTGTTCGCCAACGAATAGGTGTGATCGAAATGGGGCCCACCGTCCAGCTCACACCTACAAAATTTCAGTTACCTTCTCCCCAACTATAATATCCCAACTAACGCTTGCCCCTTCCATTTCTCTCAACACCTTTCTACGACCTTGAAAATTACCAGACTACCCCGGAGTTGATACATGGCAGAGGAAGAGCCCAAGAAGGTGTTGGAAGCCGAGGAGGCTCCGTCAGAGCCGGCTCCGAAGGTCGAGGTCGAGCCGACTAAGGACGTGGCCGAGGAGAAAGCCGTAATTCCGGCACCCGTCCCTCCTCCAGAAGAGAAGACCGTCGAGCCTAAGCCCGTTGAGAGTAATTTTAACATATTCCCTCTTTCTTTCTTTTTATTATTATTTTTTTCTCAAAAATCAGTTATATGAGAATTTTATGTTGATTTGATAAAAGTGAAATAGCATATGGGTGGATTACCGATTATTTTGAATCTGTTTTTTCTTACCAACTTTTATTGAATTAAATAATTATTTTAAATTCGAGCTAATTTATGGCTTTTGGATGATAATGATGTTTTGAAAGCACTATTTATTTTTTCTAATTCAAACCCAAAAATTTTTATAAAAATCTAAAGTCACCTCGTATTTAGCTTCGCGTGATTATTATTTTTAATACTCTGAATTGTTGAGCATATTATTGTTTCACGTTTGATTTGCATATTCTTGGGAGGTCGAATACGGGCAGAACGGAAAAGGAGCAAGACAAATGAAGAAACGAGATTATTATCTTTGACCGGGAAAATATAATTTTTTTATTTAGAAAACACTTATTAGAAAAAAATTGTTTCTTTTAAAAGCTCCAATTTTAATCATTGCCAAATTTGGCGGGGGATGGGATAAATAATAAAATTATTCATTTATTTTTTCAATTTGTTAATACGTATTTGATTTGTATAATTTTGTGAACATCTTCCTCGCTCTCTCTTTATTTTTCTCAATAAACAACCGAGTTTTCTCTTCTGTTTTTTCCTTAATTCTGTATTACTCCCCATAATATTTCCTCTCTTCATCTTTTTTCCAAAGATTCTCACAATTAAAAGTTACTCACCGTCTGGAGTTGTTTTGAACCTGAATTATATCCCTTGCCTTTCGGCACAAAGCTAAGTTATATGGTACGGATAAAGTGAGCTGAAAGCCCATAAATTACGGCCTGCTTAAAGGAAATAAGCCCATCATAAAATATTGAGGTTGTGCTCCATTTAGGCATTTACGTCTGCTTAACGGAAATAATTCATAAATGCGACTTTTTTTTTATGTTTTACGAGATTTGGACTTAATACTATTCTTAAAAGAATCGAAATTGGAACAGTAGTTTAGGGCCCTATTCTAATCAGTGGTCAATGCCACGAAGCTGAAACTCCACCAAATTCAGAAATTATAATTTTATTTTCCTTTATATTAATCCAAATTGAGAAATTAATTGCTTCCACTCTGCAATTGTCGCAGAGACTCTTGAAACTGAACCTAGCCAGGAGAAAACTGGGGAGGGTTCCGTGGATCGAGGTACTAAAATATATTGATAGTTATTTTTGGCATTTATTATAATTAATTATAAAAAAATTAATCAATAAACGGAAAAACTTTTCTGCAATTTTTTCTTGCAGATGCCGTTCTTGCAAGAGTTGAAAATGAGAAGAGGTTGTCACTTATTAGAGCTTGGGAGGAAAGTGAGAAGTGCAAAGCTGAGAACAAGTAATAATTTTTTATGTTTTAATTGAACGCTAAATTTTCGTCAATTCATTGTTACGACTTGTGCGGTTGGTACATGTGCCGTTTGGCCATTAGCTTCCTTTCTGGTGGAATTTTTTTTAGTTATCTTGCGTTGTAGTTCTTGATGGTTCATTGCCTATTGTATTTGGTTGATTAGAGCTCACAAAAAATTGTCGGCAATTGGATCATGGGAGAATAGCCGAAAAGCAATTTTAGAGGCAGAGCTCAAGAAAATTGAGGTAAAAAGTTACAACTTCTCATACTTTTTTGCTAGAATTTCTATTGCCATTAAACTATGATGCATTGAGAAACCCAATAAAATGTTCTTAAGATCAATTTACATGCGAAAATTTATTGCCTTCAATCTAATCCCGGACTAAAATACTACGTCGTTTGCAACTTGAGTCTACAACTCGTTGAGAATCCCACATTGATTTTGGTACGTTTTGTGATTCAAATTTAAAATGGAAAATTGTATACCAGAGTTGATCTTGTGGTGGCTCTGCATTGTTCCTACGAAGCAGCATTGTTAGACTAACCATTGAATATGTGCAGGAAAACCTTGAGAAGAAGAAGGCGGAGTACGTCGAGAAGATGAAGAACAAGATGGCGGAGATCCACAAGGCCGCCGAGGAAAAGAGAGCCATGATTGAAGCCAAACGCGGAGAAGACATGCTCAAAGCAGAGGAGATAGCTGCAAAGTACCGTGCCACTGGGACTGCACCGAAGAAGCTTCTCGGATGCTTTTAGGTGTGTTGAAGATTGATTGTTTAGTTTGCATCTTTGGAGCGTTTCTTCCTTAGTTTTATTGTGTTTATTGTTACTATAGGGAGGTTTACATTACAAGTACGTCGTTTGCTGGTTTATATAATGTTGTGTGTATATAACAATCTAGAAACATTTGTTTGGAAAATTTGACATAGTGAATTCAGAAATATCGAATTAGCTGAATGACCACTTTCCGGAACATGGAACTTCTACGTGTGAGCTAAGGACCAACAATTTTTGGGAACAAGGAAGTGAGATTGACTTAAGTGCTTATCTAATAGAACCTCTTTTGTACCTGTCGGGAACTGCAAGGTAAACAGAGGAAAAACATTGTGGGGTACTGCTAATATAATTCCACTAAGATCACATCCATTTTCAAAAGTATCGCCCTTTGGAAATGTAGAATAGATTCAACTCGAGGGTCAAAAGACGAGGGCCTAATACCAAAAGATCAGCTGCCTCCAATACCATCGGGCGCCTCCTCCAAGTGTTACAGCCCCACTCTTATCGATAGTCGAAGAAGTCGCAGAAGCTTTCTCCCTGTTCGCATTGCACGAAATCCAAATCACTGCATCCGGGTAGATCCAGCAGCAGCTTCAGTGCATTGTCGGAGGAGTCTGTAAACTCATTCGAGCTCAGGGCATCCGAACCAGCTTCCACTTTCAGATTAGGCTTGTAAGCATCTTCTTGATCACGAGAGCTATCACAGGAAGTACTGGCTTTGATCGGTGTGGCTTGAACTGAATCGGTATGCGAACTGCAGTCAAGTTTCGCTGTAGAAGATCCCTGCGAGAGCGAGTTCGCTCTTCCTCTGGCATTTTCGTCGTCTCTGCCTTTAATGTTCCTGAAAGATTCTCCAACTTCGGAGTTCCACAATTGGAGAAATGGATCGCATTGGAAGCTTCCCAATGTTGGCTTGCGGAGCAGCGACGACTGCATAGCCAAGCGGGACTCCGCCTCGACCCTGATGTTCTCCCACTGCACCATGTGCCGGGTTGCAGGTGACTCGTCATGCTCCATTTTGATTGGCTTCGAGGACGAGAGATCAGGCTTGCCAATCAACAACCCCTGGCACTCGGATTTGAGCAAGCGTTTCTTCAAATGAGTGTTCCAGAAGTTCTTCACCTCGTTGTCTGTCCGTCCTTCAGGCAACTGAGATGCTATTGCAGCCCATCTAATACATCATACGACATATACTAAGGTCATTAATCTCGCATAACCGATATGAGATTCATACTCCAACACGAACAAACACGATCGTGCATAGAGAAAACACACATGAAAGTGGTGAAAAGAAGCATTACTTGTTACCAAGAACTCCATGAAGTCTAATGATAGTAGCTTCTTCTTCAGGTGAAAAGGGGCCTCTCCTCAATCCCGGCCGGAGGTAGTTCGTCCACCGGAGCCGGCAGCTCTTCCCACATCGAAGCAAACCTACTCATGCACAGCTCGAACATGGATAAGTCGACCCGTTCGATATCAAAAAAGACTAAAAAACAACAAATATTAGGAGGGGAGGGACCTTTTTGACCTGCATTCTTAGGGAGGGAGCGCCAACTTCCAAGGCCATGTTCTTGAATATAGCCAACCAAGAGTCCGTCTTCTTCAGAGCTCCAAGGACCTCTCCTCAGCCCTTCCTTGTCACAACATGGTTTTCTCCCCATCTCTCTCTCTCTCTCTCTTTCTCTCTTTATGTACTTTTTCTTAATTGTTCAAACTTTGGCCACCATACAAAACAACAATATATTATTGAATGGGACGACAAGAAAAGACCAAAGTCCCTCTGTTGAGTCCTGTCTTGTTAGGGTTTAATCTGAGTGTTGAAACTCAGTTGATGGGATTGATCATCTGACAGACCTGGCCATGGTGTTTAAATGCATAACATAGTACATTTTTAAAATTTGATTAAATAATAGAGATTTGAATTTTGTTGGAATATTACAAATGATAAAAATATTATCTAGAAAATTGGTAACAATTTATTTGTACTACCGGGCTGTAGTTTCATCCCTACACTGCCATTTTCACCAATTAGCCAACTACGAAAGTTACGCCTTTATCAGATGCTATATTTGGTGAGTTTTTGGATAACTAAGAACCGACTTATTATATGGCATGTAAATTCAATAAAGTATACGCAAGATAATTAAGTGAAGTACTGTTAGACTCAGACAAACGACTTTTGACACCATCCGAAGATCTGAAAAATGAAATATTACTGAATGATTTGTTCTATTTCAATAATAGAAAGTTCAGAATGAAATATTATGATAACACACTGTTTTGTTAGCCGGAATGGGTGCAAAATATTGAGCATTTTTAAAACTTTTGGTGGAAATTTTTGTGTCCATCTTAAAATATTTTGACCCAGATAACATAATTCTGATTCATCTTTTGAGAAAATTAATTATGGATTTTGAGACCAATAAAGCCTAATGATCATTTAATTTTGTGCAGTTACATTTTCTGCCGTATGTTGAAGTTTACGAGAGAATCTTTCCTTAATAGTAGGTGTGAAGTCATTTTTGTTGTTATCGAAAGAAACTGATCCTCTACACTGCTCTACTAAACTTTTACCCAATCGTTATCTCCGAATTAAAACACTCTTTGTGTGAGTCTTCGAAATGCAAAGATTGGACAGACAACTGGCTTTCTTGGTCAAGTAAAACCTATAAATTCTTTGTCGTTTCTTTAAGATGTCTGGATATTCCCTCGAATTGTAAGAGTGATAATTATCTCGGCCCATTAGGTCAAGTCCAGGGGACAAAAAACGTCACTCAGGTGTTGGGCCGAAAGCGTTGCCTTTCAAATTTGGTGATGCATAAACTCAGATCCAAAGTGTTTCTACTTTGCTAAAAATATTTTTTGCGCAACCTACGATACTAAATACAAAAATGATTTTATGAATAATAATCAAAATATTTAATTCAGAACCTATTTGGCCCAGTCATAAATTGAGAAATAAAAATCGATAAATTTGTTTAGGATTATTGCTTTCAATCTTTCATCCATTGCGGAAAATTCTCCACTGCTGCCTTCCATAAGAGTCTTGCCGTATCTCAGCTCGCCGACATCAATCTTTGAGACATTGCTTAGAAGGTAACCCATTTCGAAGAATACTTAATTCCAGCTATTTCTTAGTATCATATCCAAAATTTCGTAGATTTGATATACGTAACTAATTCATTGTAAGAAAATTAATCAATACCTAATAAATAGTGTGATATTCAATTCTAACACGATATTCAAAATGAAATTCATTTGAAATATTTGGATGTATTTTATATGCTAAGACAAAGTTTGTTCTATCACTATTCAATTCCAAATTTGTACGTAGTTAAATGCATTACACACGTTACTCTCCCTTAATGCAAAATGAACATTTATAATCGAACAGACAGATACTAAGACGTCAACGGAACAAAGTTTCCTCCTATCATAGACTCGGACTTGGCAAAATGGTGTTGGCTGCTAGAAGTTGTCTACTACTTGATCACAAAGTCAATGAAATTATTAATTTTAAATTTAGTCGTTACAGTTATTTTAATTGAAAAAACAATACTGGTAAAGTTCGTATCTCTCTATTGTCACTATTAAAGGAAATTGTCCATGGATCAAGTTTTAAAACATCGTATTAGTTCAGAAGCCACATCTTCCATCAGTCGTAAAGGCTGCCTTTTGGAACTTTGACTACTGGCGCCAACTAATCATTGCATAACTGGATTTTAATTTAACTTACCATGAATGTGAACAAAATTTTATCTCGGATTCGATGCTGGTACTAGAATACGTTTCAGAACCAACGAGTCTATGGTTAGAATTTTTATATTTAACACAAAAATTTTAATATAAATATGTTTATCGCTCGTATTTATTAATAAACATAACAGTATAGTAAATATCAACTAATAAATAGCCATTGGCCCTTGATAGTACAATTGCTTACCAAAGCAAAAACGAAAACGGATACGAATTTAATTTGGCTTCTCATATATACATTACATTGTTCATATTGAAGTCACTGCAAATATCGTCGCCGGAGTAAAAATCAACAAATTGGTCACTCCCCGAGCTTTGCCCTTCAAATTTGAACTCCGAATTATACATGTCACAACCAATTTGATACTCACCGACCAATGATTCCTTGTGGTACAAGAAATTATAATTATCGTTGATACTATTGTTATTATCTTGGAAGCTTAGGTTAAAATTAAAATGCGATGTGGGGTCCTCTCCGGAGGCAGAAGAAATGACGCCGTCGCTGGAACATGTAAGCCCATCAAGTGAGAGCCACTCCGTGAACATGAGCCTAGGCAATTGGTTCTTATTTTTTGACGAGCTTTCGATTGGCCCTTTGTCAACCAATGACTTTTCCGTTGTCCCTGACGTGTCATCACCGGGAATTTTATTGGGAATGGGTGAAGATTGTGAAATTTCCATATTTTTTGAGGTTGTTGTGGAAGAAATACTTTTGTTGCAAGAAGGTTCTTCTGGGGATTTGAGAACCTTTTTCTTCAAGTAGGAGTGCCAATAATTTTTTATCTCATTATCTGTTCTTCCCGGAAGATGATGTGCTATTTGAGACCACCTGGCCAAATAAGTATTATGCTTAGAAATATTTAGAAATATTGAATAACATTGCTATATATGCAAAAAAGAATTAGCATAGTTTAAATTAATAATTTTCCTCTATATGATATTTTTTAATGCTAGTACGCGGACTCTATTTTCGCAGAATTATTTACAATTTTTTTGGAAGAGTTTATTGTATTGCCAGTTTAAATATTAAATTTTCTGCATGCCAATTATTGAGCTGGAAAAGACAGTTAATATTTTATTATTGACTTTCAGATTCTGAAGTCAACCTTAATTGGTAGATGTTCCGGCATTCTGGAACCCAAGCAAAGGTCATTAAAATCAACAAAGAGTAAATGCATTTTTATGTTACCATCAGCCAATAGTTAGTTTATATATATAAATAAAATATTAGAAATTTCTTAAAAAAAATTAGTTCATAATTTGTAAATGAAAAAGATATGATGAGGGTCACACACACACACACACACACACACACACACACACACACACACACAC
>SOPF01028790.1:0-41250 GCA_012979155.1 Hypericum perforatum | reverse complement strand
CACACACACACACACACACACACACACACACACACACACACACACACTCTCTCTCTCTCCCATTTGTACGTCGAATAACAAAAGACACAAAAGAAATCAATTTTCCGAATCAATTTAAATAAACTCAAATAAGTGGTGTAATTAATGATTGTTCGCGGCTTAATTATAGTACGTACTTGTTGCCTAAAAGACGGTGGAGAGTGAGTATCGTCTCTTCCTCTTGCATGGAAACGGTTTCCCTTTTTAGACCAGGCCTCAGATAATTAATCCACCTTAGCCTACAGCTCTTCCCATTCCTTTGTAACCCTATACATACATTTTGAACAATAAGTACTAATTGTATTCGTATTTGGAGTTATCGTTCAATATTTGTATGAATTATCAACTGATTTCGAAAACGTAAAATACAACTAGTTACTCACCGGCGTTAATGGCGACTGAGCTCCAACATCCATGGCCATACTTAACGACATAATTTCTGAGCCTTTGGTCTTCGTCAGGTGACCATAGCCCTTTCCGGTGCTTCTGCTTCGGCTTCACCAATTGCTTGCGCACCATTATGTAAAAAGAGTATGTTCTAATTAAACATCGAATTTTGGTGGAGAAGGAAAGAGAAGTGATGTCAATTTGTGAGTTTGTGTTATTAGTACAATGGAAGAGCCGACCATAGTATATAAGGGAAAAGATATGTTGCGGTCAACTATACGAGTAACTAATAGACATGGACATTACGTCATGTATGTTCCCCCTATTTGTTAATTCTCAAATTTCTGAATTGATTTGTTCACTTTGACGCCATCTAGATTTTGACATCCAGTAATAAGGACAACTTCATTCCATAATTTTTCACGTTCAGAACTATATTGGTGTCCCTCTACATCAAATTATACAACAGGTCATCAATTGCGATCGGTGCCTTTTGACATAAGATTGTGGATAGAACATGTTTAAGTGCTGTGGTATTACAATTTACATGAGGGTGAGAATAGAAGATCTCTAGGTTCTCCATCTCGGTTGCTATCTCGTGGAATCGAACGAGTCCTATATGTGCCATTCTACTCGACTTATTTCTCAGAGTAATATATTTACACCTTTTAAAAAAATATCATAGATTCATGTAATCAAAATCTTATTTGATCGATGCACCAAAAAAAAATCTTATTTGATCGATTTATTTTAGTTGCATTGTTACAAATTGTTTTGGTACGTAACAACTGTTAATATTTCACTTCCAAAACTTTAACAATTCAGATATGCTTACCAAGATATATGCAGATTCTTATGGAAAAAAGAAAGTTATTCCTCAATTCGCATGTATAACTTGCAAATTCAGATTCTTTCCCATTCTCATTGTGACACATCTCCAAACTAAAACATCATTATAATAAGATCAAATAGCTAGAATTTTATATATTCACCTACAAAATCATTAAAAGAGAACTGCAGGTGCGTGGAAATTGGAGAAAGAGTATTATTTTTTGTATCAAATCAAGCGATTGGACCAACAAATCAGTGACTTTTTCGATAGAATATGAATCAGTGACTTGGGGGAATGGACAATTTGCAATCGTTTGGTCGTATTCTGATTTGTTAATTGTCGGCAATCTCTTATCTGATCCTTGGTTGGACTCCAAATTAAATTTGGGGAAACAAGTGCACTAGGATTTTATTTAACGGCTCTATGGATAGTCACTATCAAAGAGCAAGACCAGAAAAGTCGATAAAAGGCTAAAAGCTCTCCGTATTCCCTCTTCCCTTCGAAAATTGCGCGGTTACGGAATAATAACTAACAAGCACTTGGGTTGAGTGGTAAGGATATCATCCCAGCTTAACTAAAGTCTCGAGTTCGAGTCTTGGGAACGCAGTAGTGTTAAAATTCTTGTTGGGAGAGCTTTGCCATTCCTAGGGATCCCACCTGGCTCGAATCTGGAGTAATCGGCCCAGTAGGATCGGATACCAGATAGTTTACCAAAAAAAATACCCCACAATAAAGAGGCGAATAGTAAAAACTAACAATTCTCTAACATTCTATCACTGATCAGACCTTCAACATTCTCTAAAATATCAAGTAAGAAACAAAGCATAATAACTATATAATTTTTAACGGCAGGCCAGAAGGCAACTTAATAAGTTTCGGTATGTATGCTCCCTTTCCCTTAAACATGTACCCGTCACTACAAAGAGACATGTACGCGTCGGCCTTTGATATGTATGAATAAAATACCATTACTATTGTCTGCTCTAAATTCAGCTTACTTGAAACTTCCCAAAACAAATCTCAACCATGATTGTATTTTTTTTAAGTAAATTTTATTGCTCGATAAATTATTTACACCAAATTTATACAGTAAGTATATAATTATTTAATGCGTGATCGCAGAGCCCAACCGTGATGTATTTAGAAAGCACATATGTCTAGAGTTAAGACTACTACGGAGTAAATATGTCTTTGGTTGATTCAGCTACATGTTCGTTGGAAATGAAGTTTTTCCACAAATAGATGAAGTAAATATGTTAAGAGGTTCTAAATAATATTTAGATAATATGGTTGTTGGGTATGGAGTTTGAGATGTGCGAGTTTCGAGTGGCGAGGTTCGAGGTTTGAGTGAAGAGTTGTGGCGATTGATTGGGAACTTGATCGATTGAGTTTGAACTCCGATGGTGTTCACGAGACTTGATTGAATCATGAATCATTGAGAATTAGGTTGAGTGAAGATGTCAAAGTAAGCAAGCGGGCCAACAGATCAAAAGAACGAAGCGATTTGAGAAGTCGTAGCAGGACCAGCGCCACCAAGTGACTAGCGGCTGCTTATGGGTGAATCTGAGGACTAGCAGTTGCCAATTGGCTGGCGGTCGCCAATGGGACTATCCAAAAACCATGTTCTCTCTGTTGCTACTTATTCGTAGGTGTTAGTTAACTGGCGAGTGCCAGTTGATTGACAAGCATTAATCAGATTCAGAAATGAAGATTTTTATGGAGAAATTTGTATTTCCTGAGCCAATAATCTTAGGATAGAGGGTGTCGCTATAAATACTCATTGTAAATCTCATTTGAAAGTATCTTGTGTACCTAGACTAAGAGAGGAGATGTGTAGCTCCAAAGGGTGGTCGTTGCCTCCTAGGCCAAGAGCAGAACAAGTAAAGCTGCAAAGGGTGGATATAGTATTTAGCCGTTAAATGAGAGAGTAGAGAGTGGAACTCCAAAGAATTCCTTTGCTTGAGTGAAGAGTAGATAGGCTGATGTAGTGGTTAGAGTAGGAGAACTTCTCAATTGAGGAAAAGAGACCTTGTGTGAGTTGCTCATTGTTATAGAGTGTGTAAAACTCGGAGATATAATAAATTTTCATTGACTTGGAAGACCTGGATGTAGATCATTGTGTAATCGAACGGTGACCAAATACCTTGTCTCATTGTTCCTTTCCTTTGTTGTTTCATATTTCGTGTGTGTGCTTGCTTATTCAGTTTGTGGATATTTTGTTGTTTTGGTCCGCTCGCGGATGTGCGCTCGTAACAGGGTAGAGAATGCCTAATTTCTCCAACAAATGTTTCTATAGATTGGAGTATGATTTATATGAATGCGACAATATTAACATTTGATATACATATTTTTATCATTATTAAAATTTTATGTAATTCCACTCTAGAGTAATCGATTGAGTGATTTAAAAAAAAATTGTATTGCTACATGAAAAGAGTGGGTTGTTGTTTATTTGGAAAACTTTAAAAATGTACACGCCAAGAAGACAGCTGAAATGGGCTGAGGCAGGTGTTACAAAATTATTGCAATTTGGTTATTTAACTAAGTGATAGTCACAATCTTTTGAATTGGTCATCCAGCAACAGAAGGACGACATCCGTATATAACATCATTAATTCTCTTACCCCCGAAGTCAGATTGTGTTCCTAAAAAAACAGAATCAGATTGTGGGTATTTTTTGAATCGGATAATTAAAAAACAAAATCCATTGTTCCCTATAATTAAGAACTATAAATATTGTTTCATATGCCTATTACTGTGTTCCAGTGATGCGTGTAGGAGATCCACTTGTCACAAGAGGATCCCCCAGTCGAGGCTTTAGAAACCCTTCAAATTTATAACATTGCTTTCTAAACTAATAAATATCGAGACATTTAGTATAAAGATGTGAACCCTCAAGTTGTATGGAAAATTATCATCCCTTTTTCTCAATTTTCATATTCTAACAAAATTGTGTGAGGAAAATAATATAGAATATTCAAAGTTGTAAGGCAACATACAGATAAATTTCAAGTATTATAAAAAAATTAGTATACTCACAATTATTGGTATGAATATTGTTATAAAAAAATATCACATTAGAATTGTGAGATAGGTTAGGCCAATTTATAAGTGTGGATAATTCACCAATTTATCGCCTTACAAAAGTGAATTAAATATGAACATTCTAAGCATGTGGTTAACTCCATTTATTTGCAACCATGAATGAAATTACCATTATGCCAATACACAAAATTGTTTAACTTTTTTAAGCTACTAATGATTGTATTATTTTGGGATAAGTTCATCTATATATCATATCATTTTCGTAATTATTACTTGAGTATCCTATTATTATTTTTGCGAGATATAATTTATTCAGATTTTTATCACTCGGACGTCCACGTACAACAAATAACAAAACAAATAACAAAACATAGCATTTTGTCATAAAATTGTGAACCAAGCAAATGGATAACCGGGTGTAAAAAATTGAAATAACTTGAACATCGCAAAACAAAAAAAAAAATCACAAAGTACGCAAATGATAATCGTAAACTACAAGATATCTAAATAAACTTATTCCTATTATTTCAGAGACATCTCATTAGAGCCTAACTAGTATAGTAAGAAAAGCTTCGGTCCAACGTCAACGCTCGAATTAAGAACAAACAATCATTGTAGCTTGATTAATTAACTATGGCCAACCCATAAACTCCAAATTAATTAATTATCTCATCGGAAGCAACGTCACCGGAACCCTAGAAAAACAAGTGGGGTAAAAAAGAAAGGATATCTTCCCTTGGCGTAGGATTAGATTTTATGATTAAATGAACGCTATGCGCTTTTGAAAACAATTGGTAGAAATACTACTCAAATATATTGATTATTTTTTTTGTAACAAATAAAATAGGTGATACTTTTCAAAAAAATATATATTTTGACAAGCAACGTCATTGACAAGGAACAGAGAGTCCTCCCTCGAAACTTTTTGTCGGTATGAAAGCGATAGCGGTCGCATTCGATTACTACGGCCACAAAATAAATCATATTGCATTTTTCTCAAATCTATTCGGTATTTAGCTTCATGTTCGCACCAAATTTTAATGTAGTTGTATTTATTAAATTTAAATTTTTAAGTAAGAGAAGTTAATCACCTAGCAGATCTCTAACCTGGGTCCAAGTAAATAAGAACTGCTTTATTGGTTGTCAACAGCTAGTGTTAAAAAATCAAACTACACCAGAATATCTTTTCACACTTCAGTTTCAAGGATTCTACTTTCAACAACAGAAAACCCGTTAAACAGAAGGAACGCCGCCTGCCTCAATCATTATATCACAGGAACTCTCAATACATTCAACGATCAACATATAACATATACGTCATACAAACGACGATGTTAAAAACCAAACCTTCGAATCATACATTTAGTGAATTCGCGTTAATGCCTCAAAATGAGAAATGTCTCAGCACTCATATCTCATAATGATCACAATCATGGAGAAGCGTCCTCAGACCAGGCTCGAGCTCCCCCGGAATGGAGCACCACCAAGGCGAGACCCTTGCTTAATTTCAGTTAACAGCAGCAACATGCGCGTAATCCAAAGAAGTCAATCTCGTATAGCCCCCTTAAAATGGCATAGCAGGCCGCTATTTCCGCTATGGCGCCACTATAGCAGGAAAAAAGCATAGCGGGAAGTCTGATATTTCCGCTATAGCGCCGCTATTGACTACTTAGTCATAGTCTACGCTAGCTCATCAAGTCACAACAACGTAAGGTCACAGCACAACTACAAGGCAACAAATTTAGATTACCACCTAACTTCCGAACTCTAACAAATAAACCTCGACCCATCATAAACACAGTGTGCAGCAAACTACATATTCAACCACATAATCATTCACCAAGGTTCTCTACCAAGTCAATATCAGCACCAAGAGTCTCTAGTCGATAAAAAAATATAGCACCGAGTAAGGGGCAAAGTTCGAAATCCATGACCAATTTTCATGCAGCAATCATGTTGAACTGGAATCTGGATAGCTGCTGAGGAATCGTCGAGATTACTGGCCCATATCTCTGCAAACAGACAAGTGTGAGAAAATATTGAAGAACTTGGATCACTTTCTGGATGTTGGTCAACTTAGAGGTCGACATTATATCCACCACATCAGCAAAGAACCAGAGATAAAATATAGCAAATAGTTTACTATACAAGCTTCTTGATGCATGGGTACCAGTGAAACACATAGGAAGCAGCTAAAAAGTGAAACCAGGAATCATACCTGGACATTATCATAAAGCTCAAACAACGGGACAGCCAGAAGTTTTAAATTTTTGGGCACTGCAAAGTACTCTCTTTCCGACAAGTGAACAATAAAAAGCTTCTTGCACTCCTGCACAACAGAACAAGAGGAGCATGTAGCAAGTACAGTTCACAGCATACAGTATACACCATCAACATGGAAAAGAATTGATCTGCACCTTTGCTTTTGTTATGTGAGGTGGGCAATATGGATACATGATGGTTTCAAAGTTTGGCCTCCACCAGATAGCCACACATTCCCCAATCTGCAAGGATACAACGAAGTCAAAAGGCAGCATTGAGAAACCTTTTGAAGGAAGAAACCCCGGTAAAGTGGCTTCACTGCAATGCCATGCAGCTTCCGGTAGCAACAAAAAGAGGAGGAATTCAACTTCCTCCGAATCAGTATGCAACTGAAGTTGTTCAATTGGTTCAATTCTATGCTAAGACAATGGGGATGGCAAGTCACTGAGTAGTCTAACAGTCTGAAGTTAATGGGTTCTGGGTTCATACTTAAACTTCTAAACCATAGACTTTTGTGCACCTTAGATATTGGTGAAAAACATCAGTAATTTGTGCTGACCCCAGATTTCTGAAATAAACCTCACTCCGAAGTATTAAAGATCTAGAAACACTTGCCTGCCAATCGGGCACAAGACCGGGTGAATTAGCACCAAGCTTACTGGTCAATTTTCTTTTCAACCCCTCAATTTCTGTAACACAAAAGTACCAGATCATGAGAAATATCCAAAAAGAATGTCAAATGAGAATCACACTTTGCGTAAGTATGATGAAAGTTATAAACGGAAAAAAGTAAAAACCAACTTTACCATTCTCTCCAGGCTTCAGACGTCCACCAGGCAGTTTGCAGAATGTGTTTCCAATTTGCAGGAGGAGTATGTGAGGATGATTGTGTTCCTGCACCTGCAAGAATAAACCGACTAATTAAATCTTGAAGCAGGCAACAACACTCATTTACCTCCTAAGAATATGGCAAAAGAAATTGAACGAGGAGAGCTGGTATGCAAAAGATAAGACTACGAATTGGTCATAACAACAGCCGAAAATAAGAAACCACGTCATCATTGCAGGGAAACAGTGTGAACTTTAACAGAACTCAGTGCTTCGAATAAGAACTCGAGGGCAAGCAAATCACAACAACCGCCGACCGACCAACAAGTGGAGGCCATCCAAAAGCATACAGTACACGCTTTAATCGGGGAGCAGCGGTTTACCAGGAGAATCGCTTCCACGCTGGTTCGCATCCCCTCCTTCATATAGCTGCAAATGAGACAGATCACTCTCAAATTAGGTCTCATCATAATCCCAAATCCAACAATCAGGGCAAGACCCTAGGGTTAGGGTTTCCCAGTCTAGGGTTCAGCTGATTAAACCTCGACGCGGATCTAGTTTCTTTAAAAACAAGCGAGAGAGAGAGAGAGAAAGAGAGAGAGGGGTTTGTACTTGACTTTCATCCGAGCGAGGCGATCGGCGACGGAGGTGTCCTTCTCCATCTTCGGCTCCTTAGTTCCGAACGTGTAGCTAGACAGCGGATACGTGTTAACCACCGCCGACCCAATCATTTTTCTATCCCGATCGGAGGCGATTGAAGGACTTCGATTGGGATCCCCTCCCTGGCCGACCGGAGCTATCGAGACTTTCTTCCCTCCTTCCCTTCCGTTCAAATTACTATAATACCCCTCTCCATCTCTTTCCATGTCTTCATATGTATTCCAGCCCAATCAATACAATACGGTTTTGGGCCGAACGAGTTGCTTGGTTTGGGCTTTTCACACGAAAGGGCCCTAACGGTGAATAAATCCTAGTAAAAGATTTAACATTGTTTGAGTGCTGCGTGCCCAAGTTCAAACTTGAGATTTTCTTTTTGGAAATTTTTTAGTTTTTGACGGTAATAAAATTCGAATTTTTTTAATATCAAAGTCGTATTCATTTTCATTTTTTCACACTTGCATTGGTAAATTCAAACTTGAGATTTGACGCGGCGTAAGTTGTTGGGATTCCATTTTCTTTGAATTTTCTTAAAAGATAATCATATCATATGATTACATCTAACAATGCTTGAATTATGAACCTCATTGAAATTAAACGTGCTTATTTCATTAAGTAGCCTGTTAATAATGCATATTGACTTATTTCAATTTCCTCTTTTTCTATTAAATATTTTAATGTTAAATAATTTTAGTAATACTTTTTCAGAGAAAGACCCAAATTGGGCCAGGGCTTAGTTTTAGCCAATGCTCCTCCCCCTCTTCTCTTGCCTCCTATGGAATCAATCAGCCGAGCTGGGGAGGGAGGGAGGGAGGGACAGCTAAGAAATCTCAGGTCAAGTGCTTCGTCAACTTCCGCCACTTCATCACTAGATAGTAAAAAGGTACCACTGTAATTTGCTGGTACACTTTAATTGTTTGACAAAAGAAATAGCTGGGGAGGGAATAATGAGTACAACACTTCAGAGGACGTTCTCATAGATTAAAAAAAAAAGGTACACTGTAAATTGCAGGTGCGTACCCACTACCTACAAGAAGCATGCGCGCCCACACAAATATATATACATATACATATATATATATATCTGTATCTATATGTATATATATATATATATATATATATATATATATATATATATGTATATATCCAATGTAAGTACGGGTGGATGAGCGGTTAGCAATCACCATAAAACAGCCTCTACTAAGCAAATTTCATGGTAACGATGATCAAGATTCTTTATAATTATGAAAAACTATAGAAATTCGAAAGAGAACGGAAGAATTTTATACTCGTATATTATTTGCTTTTATTGTAAGCTAACAAATCTAAAATTCTTTCAAATATTAACTTGTGAAAAGTTGAGCACGCATAGCCTATACTCGTATAATATTCGTTTTTTATTTATAATTTGGTTTTACTGCATATTGATAAAGTAAAAAACTACGCAAATTTTTGATTTATGGAAGTCGGCCATGCATGGTCTATACACACAACTAAATCTGTCAACCCCAATGCAGTTGGATTCCGCGAGCACAATATGAAATAAAGAAGGGAAAAAAAGCGGTAAAACGAAACTAAACTAATTGGATTATGTTGATAGTCCTCGAGAAATAGAATTGAATTGAATTAAAACCAACCCATGGCATTGGAAATAAATAAAAAGCAAACCAAAAAGTAATGAATTAAAATTTAAAAATTAGTTTACTTTTATCTCCTTTTGCCCTGGAAGACTTGCAAGGCTCCATCAGAACCACCGGCGACAAGCACGCACTTGTCGTCCTCCTCCCCTTCCACCTGCCTCCAACAAACGCTACTCACGAACCCATCCCCCGACGACCGGTCACCCGCCGCGAACCCCCGCACCCATATGGGGTCCCCCCACCGGCTGTCGTAAATGAACACCTCGTTGCTCTCCGACCCGCAAACCAACAACCCCCCGCCCCTCAAGACCGACAAACCCACGAAGTTCCTACAGTTGACGTGTCCCTTGTAAGTCCTCACCGGACGAGCGACGTCGCTGTCGTTTTTGGACAAGTCCCATAGCATCAGGCACCCGTCGACGGAGGACGACACCAGCCGCCTGTCGTCCAGGAACTTAACGTACGTCACCGTTTTGGCGTGCCCGGATAAAACGTGTGACGGTCGGGCCAGCATCCTCGTGTCGTAGACGTAAGCGAGACGGTCGGCGCAGCCGGCAGCGAGGCCCCACCCGCCGTGCGGGTCGAACTCGACGGAGCAGACCGGACGGTTAGCTGTTCCGGAGGGTCGGATAGTGGCGATGCAGTCACCGGATTCGCACCGGGGATCCCAGACGTGGACGGAGCCGTCGTCGGAGGCGGATGCGCAGACGCCGGCGGATAGGGAGGATTGTCTGGAGTAGTCCACGCTCCATATCCGGCGGCCGCCATGCTCGTCCCGCTCGAACACCGATGACTTAGTCTCGAGGTCGTACTCCGTCACCACGCCGTCATAGTCGCCCGACCCAACAATACGCCCGCCGGACCCCGGCTTCCACCGTAGGCTGGAGAGCTTCGCGGGGGTGCAAATGCAGTCCGAGTACTCCACGTGTAACGAGGATGGGTCGAGGCCGTAAAGTCTTATCTTCCTGGCGATGCCGCCCGTGGCGAGGAGACGGCCGGTCGGGTCAAACTCGGTGACGCCGAGGGCGTCGGAGTAGGACGACGCACCGGCCGCGGCGCCGGAGGAGACGACACTGGAGAGAGTTATGTCCCATTCACATCGGGGGGCCGTTTCCTCTTCCTTTGCTTCGCCTTCTTCCTCCTCTTGTTGTTGTTCGTGGGCTTTAGGGAATTGGCCTCCTCCTTCTTCTTCTTCTTCTTCTTCTTCTTGTTTGTGGGTTTGGTCATAAGAGGGGGAAGGGAGGCTTTTCATGGCCCATTCAGGAGGAGGGCGGAGTTTAGAGCGAGGTGGACTCTTTTGGAGGGTTCCTTATTCCCATTTTTAATGCTGTATGTGGCTTTTGGACCAACCAAGACTTTTTATGTATGAACATTAAAAATCAGAAATCGTTCGAAATCTTTTTTCTTCGGTTGAGTAAGCAAGATTTTTAAATATGACAAAATAGTTATTTTTTTAGTTGAAAATTTATAACAAAAGTTTAATGTTGTTACTTGTTTTCAATTCGTATAAGTACTTGTTTTCAAAATACATATATTTTGATATGTTTAATCATCCAATAGCCAATCTCTATTTTGATGGATAAACTAATTTATGTATCTTTTTGCTGGTCGAATTCTAATTATGTTACTGTGGTTACCTTTTATAGTAAGTCCATCATTCCGCACTCTTTTGTTGATTACATATTACATATACACATTCGTGATTGGTCTCCGACACTATATATTATTGTAATCGTGGTTACAGGATTGGTGGAGCATGATAAATGGGCCTTCCTGTTGCATGATGCATGTATCTTATGATCCCGCGTCACCACAAGTTGCTGGATTGACCAACTCCTAGTACGAAATAGGTGATAATATCAATCATTAACAGATTATTGTAAGTTTATCATAAATCTAATCTGCTTACATAAGACGAGTAGGTCATAAATAAGCCGATTTAAAAGAACCCAACATTGTTTCAAAGTGAACTGCAGAGGACGCATCGCGCACACAAATAGCTAGTTAAGTGAATGAGTTTGTTTATATGTCTATATCTGAACAAATATTTAGAGTTACTGAATAATATTTTAGCATCGAGTATTTTTAAATACTAAGTCAATAAAAAAGTAAAGTTTGCATTTGTGTAGTTTTACGTCCCATACACATGAGAGGCGCAATAAATGCAATCATTAAAAAACAAGTGGGCTGGAGGTGGCGAAAGGGGAAGTGTTGTGGTCGCCTTTGTGCCTCAATTTTGTATTAGGGATGGTGTGGATGAAGTGCGATATACGGACTCGCTCTTACGTGGTTTAAGACGAGCCTCTTGTCGCTTCCAACTTGATTCATATTTCTTCCTACAAAATTTCAGTCTCTACGCACACGAATATCGCCCCGACAAAGCCCCGTCACCTAGCTAGGATCGTACCATATTCAGTGGTATAAATCCAAATAGTTCTGAGTTGTTTGAGACTGACAATGAATAACTTTATCAGTTCTTCTCGTTCTTGTTTTATAACAAATTTATCTGATTCGTTTTGGCCCTCGGAACCAACGATTCTAGGATTCGGAAAATGTGTAGCGTGAACCGTATACTCCTATAATACTTTGGAACGGTTCACGAAACCGGCCTTTCAATTTTTTTAAGAAAGAAACTTCGCGATTGGTTCGAAAGGAATCAAATATGACCACAGTTTGCCGGTTTGAGAAACGGTAATTGAAATCTCCTAAAAAAGTTTCGGGGCGCGGTTCAAGACATTCTGGCCATGGTTCATGAACCTCAACCAAATTGTGATCATGCTTACGTATGTCATTATCACATCAATTTTTTTTTTATCTCAGTTGAAATCGTAAAAAATTTAAAATTGAAGAAATTTAAAGAGGAATAATGTTTAAATACGCGAATGATTTTGGTGCGAATATAAGACGCTCCACGATATTGGCAATCAAGAGCTAGACATTTTTTGGGACTCCTTAAAGTTTGATGCTATTCGCTATTCATTTTTGTTGTGTGTTTATTTTTTCTTTTGTTTCGTTGTTCTTCTCTCTTTTGATATTAATAAAGCATTTTCACTTACAAAAAAATGTTTAAATACAAAACATATATAAAAAAATAATGTAAGAAGTATATGAGACAACAAGAGCTATTTTTACTAGCGTGGATACAAGAGAATGAAAGCATGTACATAGGTTATGATTTTTGCGGTTTGCGATATTGCTACTTTTTGGTTTTCAATTCTTTGATTATATGATATATTTTACTAGATTTATAATTAATAGATATGAGTTAATCTCATTTATATAACATTTTTGTGATCGTTAAATTTTGTTAATTAATTTAATACTCTATTATTTATTTTATCCGTGTTTTACATCAGAGCTCCTTATTTTATGCCGACGAAATTACTCACATCGGCAATAATTGTGCGCTGGCCATAAAAAGAGAGAGAAAATATTCGTTGGTTTCTTAAAAAAACAAATCGTTGCTATACTCAACTTTCCATACAACAAAAACTCTAGCAGCCACAATAGTTTTTAAAAATTGACTTTTCATTCAAAAAATACGGCATATGAATAGTCGATTTTCTCTAAGGCAATCACGTGAGGATGGATATAGCTCCAATCTAAATTTAACTTCGGAAAATAAATTAAATTGACTATCGTTCCTCTTATCGTAATCGGAAAGTAGAACGATTCAGGAAAATATCCGTTGCTTCATAAAGAATATAATTTTAGAAATACAAATTCGACCACAAATTTTATGGACGAGAGCATTAAAAAAAAAAGAGAAATCACTCATTATGTAGAAGTGGTTTACTTAGTTTAATTATTATTTCTTCCATAAAATATGAAGACTTACCAAAAAAGTATGACAGATAGATGATATATAGACATAAGCAAATGAGACCAATAATATGTCATTATATCTTCTTTTTTTTTAAGTATATTGCATGTATTAAACGTCGTTACCTTATTCTTATTCTACAAGTTTATGATTTTGGGTATAAGGACTAATATATGATAAGTATATGGATCAACATTTTAAGTTTGGATTTGAGTCTCTATATGGACTATAAAGAAAATTCATAAATGAAACTCAAATAGAATAGATCATATTTGGACTCGTTTAAATTAATATATAAATATTGTTATTATTACAATCATAGACTTAAATTTTATATGACACTCATTAAGAAAAATGTCAAGATTATAATAGCTAGTTTGAAATTAAAATACTTTTATTTTGCTGGGTGTGAAAATAAAGATAAATGTTAGTGTATTTTTTAAACAGTTTATACTAAATGTTCAAATTATTTTTTAAATCAGTAGATATGTGATAGGGTGTAAATCCACATCTTAAACCATGATGGCATCAGTCATAAGTAAAATATAAATTTTCGGATCCTCAAAACTTTTAGTTCTTAGTCATATTCTTCATGTAGTTTAGCTGTCCAAAGTCGGGTCTGGTCATATCTCTGAATCTAGAGTATGAGTTTGCACTATTTGGACCCTTGTCTTATATGTGTTATCACTCTCAATACTTATTTGCAGAGGATTTAACATAATTGAATCAAAGTGCAAATTTTTAAAATACAATATTTTTAAGTAGTTATTTCAAAACTGTTACACATATCAAATAGCCTAAACAATTCAACCCATTTTAGTTTGAATATATATGAACACCAAGTGACTTAAGAAATAAACAAAGATGACTGTAACAAGGCATATTTCGAGTTGCAACACAAATTAACCAAGGAGGACCGATATGCATTTTTTTGCAAGTGGCGATGCTTCCTATGGAACTTGACCCAGTGCTGTCCCACTCAATTGGATAGAATGGTACAAATCCCCAAAAGATATTACATGGTAATTGGCCTGCGAAGGTGGAACGTGGCATTCATATTTGAGATTCTGAAAGGTCCATATCACCACAATCATGTGACTATTGCCCCTCGCCGTTTCATAAATTTGCTAAAGGGAAAAATCAGAATTGTCCCTTTAGTTTAAAAGGACCACATTTTACAAAATAAAATAAATAAAATACGAGAGATGGCCACCAGGATAACATAAATGTATTAATATTGTTACCAGCAAATGCTTACCTGTTATAAGTTATTCTTGTTAATTAAAAATTTTGAATTTAAATAATTGAAAACACACATATATTAGATATTAGTTGTTAAAATTTTATAACATTTTAAAAATATACCGGATGTAAGCTCATAAGGTTTGTTGTTGGTATCAACAAAAAAAGGCATTAGTAGTTAGTACTATAATATATTTTTGACCTCCAATTTTCCCTTTTTTTTAATTGAAGTATAACAATTTTTGGAAAATGATTTATAAAGTGCCTTGGCGGAAAGTAGTAATAGGTGACCAAATATGGAGCTGGTCGCATTTTTTCTCAGGGTAGTGTTCGCTGTGTCCATTATTCCATGCGTCCTACTCCTACTTTCCTTTTTTCCCCTTTATTTGCAGTTCGATTCTCGAATGACAATAATATAACGTGGAAAATGGCAAGGGGAAAGGAAGTACCAAACATAATTTTTCGGAGTTGTTTTTCAAACCTATTTTTCTGAATTTTTTGGTCAAGGAATTTGAATTCTTCATATTTAGTAATTAGTAGTTAACCTTATAAATTGATCGTACATTGTTAAAGATTGTTGCAAATGCATTACATACGTCTGTGAAAATATGAACACGATTTTTTAAATTTGAGTTTTTGAAATTATATAGTGTTGAAAATCTTGTCACCGTAAAAAAATTACATATTATAAATTTAGATTAGTTGGTTAAATAAATTAAAAAATATTATTAAAAAAATGTGAAATAGAGTACACAATTTGAAATGAATAATTTACAAAGTTTTCACGAGTTTTTGTTTTTATATATAACTAGAAATTTAAAATCTTTAGAATATGAATCATAATTACTTCGTGCCGAATTTTTACATGTCAATTGTAAAAGGGGATCTAACAGTGGTACGCAAACTTGTGCAATATCAAACATAATCAGGTTAAACTTTGACCAAAACTAGGATAAAGACTAGGCTTAAATAGGTCGAACCTAGACTTCAAACCAAGATTGTAGTTGCCTTAAAAACGAGTCAAGATGATACTCTGTGGAAAAAAATATTCTTGGGCGAAGCCCAACGATAAAATCCACATAACCCTTGGCGATGTGATCAAAAGCCTCAACATTGTGGGCCGAATTGGGCCAAGAGCCTGAGAAACCCCGATACAATATAAACCCGACATTAAATTTATGCTCCAATACCCAAAACCTCTCGTTAACATCCCCAACGTTGAAACTATATAAGTAATTTAATCTGCCCATCCAAAAAAATGTCACAACCTTTCTTTGGAGATTGATTATCAGTATAATTTTGAAGAGTATTATAATTGTTGATATATTATTATTTACCGATTCATAATATAATGTCCAAGTCTCAGTCTCCAAGAAATAGGCGTTCATTTCAGTTGAAGTCGCGGTGGCGGTAGGTGCGCACGTGGGTCAAAACCTTCGGTCCGTTGACCAGTCAATGGTCGGTCCGTCAGCGGTTTTAAGGCACAACCACAGGGCGTAAAAATAAAAAAATTTTATTTTTTAAAATTTAATTTCAATTTTCAGTTTGATTAATTTTTTCATGGAATTATTTTTTAATTTTAATAGAGACATACATTAAAAATATAATAATTTATTAAATATTTTTTTTTAAGTGAGAGCAATTACCTCCACTTAACTCCACCTAGCTACGGCCCTGCACAACCAACCAGGTGACCGGAGACAAATTCCCCGGGAAAAGATGTCAGGATAATACACCAACAATAACTTAAATCAATTATTAAAAAAATACTTTACTTCAAGCCAAAAAAAAGCAGTTACAAATTTTTTATATATAAAGTACTTATTAGTTATTACAATAAATTTCGTCACAATCAATTCAATAAGTATATTCATCGTGTAAGAGAATACACGTGCCCGGCCACGTAAATTTCTACTAATGGACCCCACTAAGGTTCTTTCCGTAAATATAATTCTGACCACTACTTCTCTCCTATCTCGCTATCTATCTTTAGAGTTTAAGAATCTATCTAGCTCTTCTTGTCTTGTCGTTCCCCGCAAATTTTTGTACCGAAACTTCTGAAGTCTGATTTGTGCTCTTAAGAGGATCATTTTCCAATCAACATCTTAGGTTTGGTTCCTTAATTTCGTACCCTTCAATTGCTTATTTTCACGTGAATGCAGTCGCCAAAGTGATCCTTATTTTAATAAGCTGGCCTTGATGGAGATCTAATCGTATTTGGGTATTAAATATTGAGTTTTCTTTTCTCACCAAATCTTGAATGAAAGGAATTTGGATCGGTGAATTGTAGACAAACAGCTGTTCTTTTGTGGGGTTCTGGTTCCAATTCTGATGAGCTCTGCTTGATTAACTTGTACCGAATTTTTAGATTGCGGGACTTGGTGGCTCCTGAAGCTTCAAAGATTTGATTTTGTTTTGAATTCGGTTATAGGGTTCTCTCTCTTTTTCGTGGGAGATGTAGAAAATGCCTATTCATTTGTTGGGTTTTGTTTCCGATTCTGAAGAGATTTTGTTTGACTGAGATCAAATAGCATGTGGCTTGGATAGCTGAGTGTGAATTCTTTTCTCGTAATTCCAGAAAGGTAATGAAGAGAGGGGTTTAGATTGTTTGTTCTTGCACCTATTCCATTTGTTACAATGAGAGTATCTCTTACGAGTTAGCATGCCCGGCAGTTTAGTTTTGTATTCTTAGTTTTGTCGGTATCTCAAGGATTCGTACCATATTGATCATCTGCTTATGATGATGATCTGTTTGCATACATTTGTTTGAGTTGTGAACTTTGTGCTTTCCGAAGAGAAAATTTGATTTGTCTGTCGCAGCGTTGGAGTGCCGGAACATCTTGCAACAAGATGGAAGATGAAGGTGGCTCCAGTGTCAGGAGATGGGAGGACCTGGATACCGATATCTTGATGAGGATCTTCGAGTCCTTTGACATCTTTGAGTTGACATCAGGGATCGCTCATGTTTGCAGCTCCTGGCGCTTTGCTTGCTGTGATCCTATACTCTGGAAGACCCTCGATTTGTCCGAGCTGACGTCTAACTTCATACAGACCCCTTTAGAACCTTATGTTTATGTTCATGGGCGTTCAGACAAGATGCTGACTCGGATATTGAAGACATCCTTGAACCTCAGCCGCGGAAACACACAGACGGTGATCTTTCACTTCAACTTGTACGTCAGCGACGAGCAGTTGACATACACCGCTGAAAGGTAACCGTTCTGCTTTAGCGAAAGATGCAGATTTTTCGTTCTGAGTCTAGTATGGGGCATGTTGATTATCGATCCTGAGATGCGATCTTCCCCCGTTTCAGATGCCCAAAACTGAGAAGGCTTGTGCTCCCAGCTTTGAACCGTATAAAAAAGACAGGATTATGCAAGGCGATTCGTATATGGAGAGACCTCGAGTCCTTTACAATGCCTAGCATAGCTAACCCTCCTTATCTGATGGAGGAAATCGCCAACAATTGCAAAAACTTCCGCGAACTGAAGATCATGGGCCCGTTCGACATCTACTTTGCATCCACATTGGTTGCATATCTTCCAAACTTGAAGGTTCTAAGCCTCAGATGCTCAGTGCTGTACAGGGAGACCCTTATATTGATCTTGGAGGGCCTGCGGAATCTCGAAGTTCTCAACATATCTCATTGCTTGCTGATCGACGTCCCACCGGTTCCGGCTCCGAGAAGAATCTTGACGACACTGGATCAGACCATCCTGGACAAGGCCGCCCATTTGCAAGAATTCTTGACCTGTATGGAACAGTCATGTGCAATGTGCCAGCGGACCAGAAACGACGAGGGGCTCATGCGTTGGTACAAGTACGAGAAAGGGCTGTGGAAAGCAGATGAGGTGAGCTCTCTCGCTCTTTAGCTCCATGCCAAGAAGGCGGTTATATTATTGTTGTAGAAAAGCTGTATCTTGATTTAGCTTTTGTTGCTGCTCCATAATATCCCAATATGAAATGCTTGTTTCGATATTCAGAGTTTGAGTATTGTAAGATTGTATTTTAGAGGCTGAAACTTTTCCGGATAATACTTTTTCAATAACAGTCTTGAATTTAATATCTCCCTTATCAATTGAAGTCTTTTATCAATTGGAACAATGTGAAATCGGACATTTCTTCAGCAGTTCAGATTGATTACTGATTAATGCATATTGCGTAATTGTCAGCCTATAGACTGAGAATCCACTACCGAGCACTTGAAGACAAATATTGGGTAAATTTTTATTCCGAATCAAATGTTATTCGAATATCTAATTGACAAATTAATTCAATTTTGAATCCACTTAATCTTAAGAATGATAGAATCTATCCTATCAAATTTTAGTACACATACATAATTTCCTAGTAGTTAAATTTAGAATCTTTAATTAATTTAAAAAACTCAATCTACGACTATTTGAATCCAACACAAATTAGTAATACCAATAGGAGTAATAAAACTTATGACAAAGGATACAAAAACATTACGAATTATTTAAGAGGTGGTCATAAATGAATTAATTTCATTAAATAAGATTTTTATTTCGAAGTTTCTAAATAAAGGGATTATTGTTGGATGAGTTACTCCCAATTATATAGTTAATTTTATCAATTTGAGAATAATTATTATTTGAAAATGGCCAAAATATCATCCAACATCATACAGAGATATTTTTTTAAAAAAATCTACCTTACTAGACGTACGAGTACTAGAATTTCTATAATATGATTAATTTCTGTCACTTCTTCATGTTTTTCCTACTTAACAACTGTTAAACCATCACCAGAAAATACCATAAAAGGTTAAAAACCTACACTTTCTTATACCTTTAATTAGTAGTTACACCAAAAGGAAGCGTTTCATATTCAACCAAACCAACTATGAAGATAATTATTATAATTAGTAGAAAAAGAACAGTCCGGTCATAGCTTTAGACAAAAAACCCATCGTAACTCTCCTCTCCTCTCCTCTATCTCTCACCTACCCAAACCAAGACAAAAGAAAGGTCTCTTCCTTTCTCTCCCTTCTCTCTCTCTCTCTCTCTCTCTCTCTAGCCAACAACCAAACTAAGCGATGGCTCTACAACTATGGGAGACTCTAAAGGAGGCCATAACTGTGTACACGGGCCTCTCTCCGACCGCCTTCTTCACTGTCCTAGCCCTAGCCCTCGCCATCTACCACGTAGTCTCCGGCCTCTTCGGATCGTCCGATGACCACGTCCACCAACGGCCCAGGAGCGCCGAGGAGATGCAGCCTCTCCCGCCTCCCGTCCAGCTGGGAGAGGTCACCGAGGATGAGCTCAAGGAGTACGACGGGACTGACCCTAAGAAGCCTCTCCTCATGGCTATTAAGGGCCAGATCTATGACGTGTCCCAGAGCAGGTGAATTAAAGTGTTTTCCCTTTGTTTATTACTGGTTTTTGGGTTCTGGGTATTGTAAAGTTTGGAACTTTATTGCTGTTTTGGTGTTTTAGTGCTGTGCTTGATAGTCAACGTTTATTTGGAGAATTCGATGTCCTTTTTTGGCTTATGGGTTTGATTTTTTCCTTGCTGGTATGTTAGAGATTGGAAATTTATTGGTGTTTTAGTACTGTGCTTGCTGGTCAACGTGTATGTAGATTAATCTGAGGGTTTGTGTTGTTCTTTACTTGATGTTCTGTTTATTAGTAGTGGTGGAGTTTGGGCTCTGGAGTTCTTAGTTTGAGGATTGGAGTTGACTTGGTGTCGATGTCTTTGATGAAAGCCTGGGATTTGTTACTTAAATGGTATTTTGCTGGTTCCCTGGTGGAATCAAGGGACATCAGTACGGACCAACTCCTGACTGGGCTAGTCTGGGATGAAGTGTAACGATAGTGATGAAGCTTTTGCTTGCTCATAACAATTGTGTAGCTTCTTGAGGTCCTGTATGTAATTGTTTTGATGACTGCATCTTTTTTGATTGCGATGAGTAATTGTGTGGTCTTTAATTATTCTTGATGCTATTTCAAATTTGATAAGATGTCAGGTTAACAAAGATGCGATTTATTATGCAGGAAGGTTGTAACTCCCTGAAAGTGTTGAAACTGAAACCTTGTTTTTTAGAATTTGTTGAAATTGAAACCTTAAGCTAAAGATGTAACTCCCCACTCTCACCCCACCCACAAACAAGCCATAAAATTGTTGGGAATTTGTATTGCAACCCTCAGAACATTGTTGGAAGTTGGATTCTGGATATTGCAGGATTGTTGTTTGCTTTATTTGGAGACTCGTTAACATGTCACTCAATCATTATTTGCAGGATGTTCTACGGACCTGGTGGGCCTTATGCTTTGTTCGCTGGAAAGGACGCAAGCCGAGCTCTAGCAAAAATGTCCTTTGACGACAAAGATTTGACCGGTGATATCTCCGGCCTTGGACCCTTTGAGTTGGAGGCCTTGCAGGACTGGGAGTACAAGTTCATGAGCAAATACGTCAAGGTGGGTACCATCAAAACGTCAGTTGCGGAAACTGAGGAAGGCTCATCTGCAGAGCCTGCTGAAACCTCAAAACCTGAGGAGGCCAAACCGGAATCCGTGGATCGTGATGTCAAGCTAGCTGAGGACACCCCATCCGCAGTTGAGGAGTCCCCTGCGGCCGAGTCCAAGGAGGATTAAGCAAGTTGTAAACTTCCCCAGCACCAAGTGATCAAACCAGTTACCAGTTGTTAGTGGGATGTGCAGAAGGAAAATGGTGTTAAGATAGATGCTTGTATTCCATAAGTCACTTCATACACTCTTCTCCCTAAGACTCCAATAATCGTTGATAAGTGATAACATACTTTAAGGTTTCATCTATTAATAATTTCATAGTGATATTGCTGGTCAGTTGGTAACATATGGTTGGAATATTCGACGACCCAAAAAGGAGAATAATTTCCTAGCCAGGCGCTTCCGAATTGGGATTAAATGCGTGTTCAATTCAATCCTTGTTTTTTTTACTCGGAGTCGAATTCTAAACTCGGTAACAAACTAGGAGCCATAACACGTGTTTTAGGTTAAAAATGAACGCGAGAGGATTGAGAAAACTGAATTAAATATGTCAAATTTAAGTGGGTGGAAATCCTATGTTTAATTAGCTATCCATTTGTCGTGTCGGGATCGTAAAAATCAGCGATGTGAGAATATAAATGGCAAAGTCACCAACTTTTCCTTTGTCGACTTGCGTTCAACCTGTAATAAGCAGGCGGTTCAATATAATTGGTTCTATAATCTGTTTTACCAAAAAAATACAAACAAAACGTTAATGTCATTTTAAAACTCAATTATTGGCAGCCGCGACGTGTCCCACAAAATAAGATCTCTTAACAACTACATTAACCATATCGGAAACCAACCAAGGGTTTGTGCTTGGTGAAGCTCTCACCCTCTCGGGCAAAGAGTTGACTTGTTACGTTTTTCTGGTCGCAGAGTTTTGAGTTATTATTACGGAATTGGATTTGAGGTGTTTTCTTACAAAGAAGTTTAGTGTCAACGCGTGATTTTTTTCCGAGTCACACGTAAGAGTTGTCGTTCCTTGAAAACTATGTCTCTTGCAGTATTCGACGAACGGGGACAGAGGAAGAAGAGGTTAGGTGTACTATTGTTTGTAAAATTAAATAGCATGAATATTAAGGTCGATTATTTTGGATCTTAGTATGATATCTATAAAGCTATAATTAATAATACTTAATATTGTTTTCTTGTAAGCATGACAATCTAAAATTTCTTAGTACATTTAGAATGATTTTTTTAATTGATTTTAATTATTTGTCGGTAGAATTAAGTATTTATTTTGAGAACAAGTATTAATTGATGTAACCAGGTCAATTACAAGTCGCAATTGAAGGATATTCAATTTGATACCTAATAACGTTCATAACTGGCGTTAATGCATCAGTGTATTGTATTTATAACCGGTATTATGGCAAGATTTATAGCTTAAACTAGGGATGGCAGAAATGTCCATACCCTGCGGGTCGGACCTTACCCTTACCCCGTGGGTCGAGGGTCTGTTGACTTTGATTGGGTCTAGGGTAGGGTATGTGTATGGGTCTATATTTAAAGGTAGGGTCGAGAGTAGGGTATGAATCTATGAATTTTTACCCTACCCTTACCCTTTTACCCTAATTTAGACCTTACCCCTAACTAAATAATAATTAAACTCTAATTAGACTTATTATTATTATTTTTTATTTATAAAATATAATATATTTCTTAAATATTTTGAAACATAATCTATGAAATTGACTTTTTTAATTTTTTTAGTGATCTATAAGATATTTTTTAATAAATTTTAATATATTCATTATGATTTAGTTAAATTTTATACTAAAAAATATATTGTTTTTAATTCGAGGGTCGGACCCTGTAAGACCCTATAGACCCTACGGACCCTAAGGGTAAGGGTATGAATCTAGTAATGAAAAATCTTAAGGGTCTAGGGTAGGATATGGGTCTGACTTTTTAAACTAGGGTATGGGTAGGGTCGTACCAATACCCTACCCGACCCTACCCATCGCCATCCCTAGCTTAAACCGACCTCTCTAATAATTGTCTTCTCGTTAATTTATTAGGTCTAACCATGTTTGGCAATGAGTTATTACGTATGATATTCGATCGGATGCCAAATAGTTAATATAGACAAACAAACTGTACAGGTTAATTTAGTAAGTGACAGTAATCCACATACATCCACTTGTATCCATGTTCTATAAAAATATCTATTTTTTAAAAAATTATCGACAGTTGACCTATTTTGTCTCACACTCTTTTCTTGACGACATGACGATATTATTACAAGAATTAAAAATAGGAGTAGGTCCAGTAAAGATTAAAAAAAACGAAGAGGGGTCATCCTCATCAGCACTTAACTTCCTTATCACCATTTAAGCTATAAAAAGCTTTAAAAACATCAAACCCACCTCGCAAATTAAAGACCCTAAACTCATTAATCAAATTCCACAAGTGAAATGAGAAGTAGTAACTCTCCAAGACCAGTCCCAGCTCTGGTCGTCTTCCTCCTCGTGATGCTGGCAAGTGTTCATCTATGTGCGGGTCGGAATTTGGGTGGACTTTCTTACGAAGATAGAGCAACAACCACCACCAAATTCAGGTTTCGGTCTCTGGCATTGTCTCGTCAGCTGGATGCCTTGTCTCGCAAGGTTCCGTTCGTTAATGGCGTGGATCATCGCCACAAGTCGAAGGTGGATGGTCCCTTGTCTGTGTCTCAGAGATGTGTCCCTGGTGGGCCCAATCCACTTCACAATTGATGTATTTTTTAGTATCTAGTATCTGAAGTAGAGTACTATCAAACTATATAGCGTAATTCAGAATTTATGTTTATTTATAGGATAAGCCATTAAAATTGTAGCTTGGTAGCTATGCGGCCCACTTGGTTCTTGGAAAGAACGGGAAGAGGAAGCCATTGAGTTTAACTTTTGGCGAAAAATTAGATAAGATGTGGCGGTAGTTGATAGCCCACTTCGTTCTTTCCAAGAACCATATGTTACGTTAAGATTTGTAGTAACAATCACTGTTTTGTAAGTTCAAGAATAGATCTTGTTTAGAAGTTATTTCGATTCTTATTCTTTAAATTTTCAAGTAAACATATCGTTAAACAAAATTAACAAGTATAAACTATCATTGGGACTTGGAAGCCTGAGCCTTTCATCTTCGCCGAGCTCGATTTCGATGATAAAAGCGGATGTATAACTTAACCAGCGTAACTGTTCTTCTTTTGTTGAAAAGAATGCGTGAATCTTAATAGACATATCAATGAAATCTTGCAAGTAGACGACACAAATCAGCTGAACATAGTCACGTTTTCCTAACTTGAGTTGACAAAAAGCCGATTTTATAATAGACATGATTAGCCAACGGTTCTTATGATGAGTCCTAATCATTGTCTCAGTTTTGCTACAACTAGAATGGGCTGTTATGCGAATCCCATATTATGTGTGTTATGGTTTGAGATTAATCGTACTGGGGAAGTTTTTCGTGAAAGGTATCAACCTGGAAATGTGTTGATTGGTGGTTTCGCGTTTGCCAACCAATAGATAGATTAATTGTTCTGATTTCATGTTAACTTTTTCATGTATAACTCAATTCAAAAAAATTCAAGAAAACAAATATATTAATTTTATATATTCGTAATTAGTGATATCGTAATTTTGATGAGCAAGTCTAATTATTCTATTCATTATCAAGTCAATGCTATAAACCAGTTTAGAATAAGAGTTGAGTTTCAGAATCAATTGTTTTACTATATCTTGACTTCTTTTGGTTGCTAAGCATATATCCAGGGGGGAAGCACTTGACAAGACAAGTACTACAAAAACACGAAACGTGACAGTTTGATACCGAAATCAAAAGTTGTATATCTCTTTAAATGATGTGTTGTATATACATTCTTTTCTCATTAGGATTCAAATTCTATACAATTTATACGATGAGATATGATTGACTTGGCCTTGGTCGATTAAGATAATGGAAGAACCACTTAGGCTCGTTGAGTTGCGAACAAACAGTTAGTGTTATTTTAATGTCCGACGGCATTTTTCCAGCAAGTTAACGAGGTAATCTATTTTGGCTTCAACGGAAAATTGTCTGCATTTGGTGACATCAGTTGAAGACAAGGCCGACTTGTAGGACAAAATACATTGTGCCTAGGAGTAAAAAATTATAGTAATTTGGCTTTGATAAGTGTTAAATTGAAAAGGTTTAAAGTTGAATTTTGCAATTATTTTGCGTAAAAATTAATTATTTGAAAAATGGAAATCATATTAGAGACAATATTTGATACTTTTTCTCATACTATATGATTCGAACAGGGAGTATGTGTTTATTTTTCAGATGGTCTAGAGGAAAAGAAATATAAAAAAATATCGCAATGTTTGAGTAGCATTTTCATTCCTACACTAAAACCGGAGGGCACCGGATCAAAGTTTGACAAGGCGACGCCCTTTAAAATAAACTAACAAAGTCCAAGATCCTCCAAAGTTGCAAGGTGTACTCCCTCTGATCTTGGAAATATGCGAAAGCGAGCTGGTTCAGGCGTACGCTACGCTTAGTTGGCTCTAGAATGCTCTATAAGGTGGAAAATTTTAAGGTCAGACAATTAATATATGCATCAATAATCACTTAGATGAAATCTGAGAAGGGTTGTTGTAGTTTGAATAAGATGTATGAACTCAAGTGATAAATAGTTGCCAATTTTTTTTTTTATCAGTTTTGATAAATTTTATCTAATTCAAATCTATAATATTCGAACAGGCTTATACTATGAGTTTAGTCAAACATTGTAGAATGACAATAACCAACGAAAATTGAAGTACTTGCCCAAAAAACACAAAGATTGAACCAGAGAATGCCATGTGTTGGCTGGATTGAAGTCAAAATTAATGGCTAAAGAAACCTATAAGCAAATCCTTAAAACTGTTACAAAGTTTAAATAAAGATTCAACACCTTAATTAATAATTTTTCCTCCCCCGAGGTGAGCCGTTCTGCTCCAATGAGGTGTGCACCATTAAAAATTAGCCCTAATTCATGAATGCGACTTTTAACAAAAAACACGTATTTTTTGGGTTTCGAAAAGTCAACATTTCTTTAGTATGTGCAATCTATGGAACATATAGGATGTGCACCCAACGATTACTCAAACGCTTACAATAGCATTATCATTGTATTAATTTAATCATGGGTAACAATCGAGTTTAAGTTATAAAAATACATACAATATTAACTTGAACCCTAATAGTTCATTCCAATACGTTTCGGCTCATAATAATTTTGTAAAAAATAATCTTTAAGGAAGTCAGAATTGATAATCATAATTTATGGAAAGTCAGAAGACAGCTCTATATAAGCTCACCCATCACCAAGGATCTCCTGGTCCCCTTACACATAAACCATTCATACTCTCTCCATCTAAACATACGAATCAATAAATTCCTTCACCATCAAATTGTCACGGTCTAGTTTCGAGTTTCGCACGGATAACTTGCGAGAGATAGTTATTGTCCGTGACACAATCCTCAATTCCTACTCTTTGTCCCACACCATCAACATACAAGATGGCCATTAAATACACACAGTTGTCCCTCATCTTCATCCTGGTCCTGGTGGCCCTATTCCACTGTACAAGCTGCAGGTTCGTCCCTCGATCCGACATGGGCAGTGTTAGAATTGGACAAGGATCGGTTGGAGACAAGGATAGTAGTTACTCTTCCATGTTTCAGAAGAGCATGTCTTCCATATCCGGGGCTTTGGAGTCCAATAAGCTCAGGCCCAAGCTTCACGCTGTCTCTCGCCGTGAAGTTCCTTGCGGGCCGAACCCTCTTCACAATTGATTGGGCTTTGAAGCAAACCTGTCTTTTCGGACTTTCTCTCACCTCGGCCTGCGTGACGAGCGAGTAATGTCCAGATAATAGACGATGTAAAGTGTAAACCAAAAACTATAGTTATATTTGTGTCTAAAAAGTATATAGTTATATTTCACTTCTATTGTGTTATATATTTGTATAGCAAGGCCATGGGAGAAAGATATACTTTTGTAAGGGAAGACGAAAGGTAGTCTCAAAGTTATAAGAGTTTTTCTCATATTTTCTAATATTATATAATTTAAGAAATTTTATTTTGGAATCCTCTGTTATTTCTATAAGTATGCACCATCCCAGCTTCGAGTTCATATTGCTATGGCTGCATTTAGTGTTTGATTTACAATTTCAGCAACTATACATGATGTGATCCTCCCCACAAGAATCTAACGTTGATTTTTTAGAATGTAATCTAACATTAGATAATATAACAAATTTTGTATATCAGAAGACAAACTATTATTCCACGTAACATCAAACCGAAATGTTAGATTTAACCTCAATGAAAAGTTGAGTTTTTTTTAGAATCATTGGGACATACTTATAAAAAAAAAATCATTGGGACATTCATTTAAGTTCACACCGCATAAAATCACAAAAAAAATCATAATTACCAAATTTAAATAGAAATACTCATCTATTTCTAATTAGATTAAAATACTTAACGTATAGAAATAACGTTATGTAATAATAATGAAAATATAGCTACTAATCATTGAGTACCGAACGCCGAAAGGGTAACATAACAACGAGAAGGTAAATTCCACCAAAAAAAAAGTAACGGGAAGGTAAAACTTGGGTCCTAAAACACTTGTTTTCTGAATTCTCTTAAACATATTTTAAATTTAACTCTATTAAACTATTGCCATTTAATCTTGACTTTTTAACACAAAACCCCACAAAAACCCAATGAAATAAAACAAATAACAATTCCAACCCAACAAGAAACTGAAAAAAGAAGAGAAATAGTGAAATACCGGAGGGAGGGAGAAACAAAACTGGTGCAATTCCAAAAAGGAAACAAAGGGAGTGAGAACTGAGAAAGGAAAGAAAGAGCAAGATCAAGGTGGAAGCAGCAAAGCTTGGTCTCTCGAGAGAATGGAGAATTCCCAACACAGAGACGAAGAGGTAAAGTTGGTTGGTGCAAGTTTCTGCCATAAATTTCTTACAAGTTAACTGTTCATTGGCTAGGAACCTAGCCGTCTTGTGGATCTTGAACTGGGTGTTAGTGAGCTCATTTGAGTAGATTGGCTTAGACCCACATTGTAGGGAGCCGAATGCCTTTATCTTCTGGTTCGGCCATGGTTTTGATGCTAGTGGTCCTTCTTTTTTTGTTTTATGTGTTTGTGCAAAAAGAGCATTTAGTCTTGGAGCTATGGCTTCTTTCCTAAGGCGAGCCGAGATTGGCTGATGAAAGAAAGGTTCTTGGTCTGCGTCTCCATGGTGTGGACTAGTTAGGATTGACAAGTGGAATCGATGATTTTTTTACCTTTGTTGTAATGTGGTTATAAGAATTTCCATATTCTACCCAAAATCGTACGTGAATCATCTACACGTATAAATTTGTTCAACTCACTTGTTTTTTTTATGTATATTTTTTTTTCAACAGGGGGCACTCGACATGCATGCAACTCGTAAGAATTTCCATATTCTTGTTCTTTTTTTTTCAACAGGGGAAGGTTGGCATTCAAACGAAAGGTTAAAGAAGAAATGAATGTGGAAGTTGAAGAAGATGATACGCATGTGGGTGCATTCACAATTCTAATTAGTATTCTATTTTTTTGATATTTCAGTTTATTCCGATGATTGTTATTATTTTGTGGATTAGCGAAAACCATGGCGAAATTTAAACGGTCAAGCTACTGACTTGCCTGAAAACTCTCTCTTAGACACCTACTGCAACTAAGAAGCGGAAGTTAGAGGAGGAGGAAGCCAGCGGCTTGACGGTAGAAGAGCCGAGGCTGAAATCGTGTGCACCTGAGAAGGATGAACTGGCTGAAGTTGTGAACCCATGTAATGGAGATAATGATGCGCCAACTTATAATACCAAAGACCAACTGAATGCCAACATTGATGCATCAAACGGCGACTTTTCTGCAACACCAGCTTCTGAATTGGTCCCAGGTGAGTTGCCTATGGAAAATGGGGCAAGTGACGATAAATATAAGAGCCCTGCATCCATCCCAGCTGCTGAATTGCCAGGTGATCATCAAATGGGAAACGAGTTGGGTGGTGATAATTCCAAGAGCCGAGTGCATGGGAGATCCGTGAAGAAAAAAGATATCAGCAATCCTCGCCGTGCCTCGAAAAGACTTGCAGGTGTGCCACTTGAGGGTGTTCTTGAGCTGAAAACGAAAAGCCGCACATGGCAAGTTGTTGCTGAGCAATCCCATGAAATGGCTGGCATTATAGCTGAAGACACTTTGTCGCATCAGACTGATGCGGTGGTGGAAGCAAAGGAGCATTCTAATGAAACGTCGGTGTTCCTAATCAGCTTGGTGAAAAGGGTGAATTTGAAAGGCAAGGAGATGAAAACCAGGAATTCACAACTGCTCCACTTGTGGCTGTTGAAACTGGCACAGAAGAACGTTTTGATCTGGTTGGAAGTGACGTTTACGTTGACCAGGAGCCGCACGTGCCGCTTGAGGAGTTGTGGCAAGACCCCTGCATTGCATTTTCAATACAGACTCTGGCAGGAATCTCTTTCGACAATTCTGATGGCATCAAAGTGTCTGATGGTGAACCCAAATATTCGGCTACTTCAGACTCTGCTGTTCCGGAACATCCCAGTGAAGTTGTGGATATCCTTTGTAAGGCCAATGATGAAGCCGCATCACCCCAAAGTATTCCGCCGGCTGGTGCATGGTCCGACGCTTGCGTTCAATCTGCAATAAAAACTCTCACAGACGCAATCCCGCTGAACTATGATATGATCATTCAAACCCTCCTTCCACAACAATCGACCTCATCGCAATCACAACCAAGCTACGGCGAGTTCTGCCAGACCAAATTCTTGTCCCAGCCATCCGGCTCCTCCTCCAGCAGTCCGACATTCAATCAGGCTGGCTATGTAGAGCCTGCGATGCCTCTCCCCAGTAACACGAGCGAGTTCTGCCAGACCGAATTCTTGTCCCAGCCATCCGGCTCCTCCTCCAGCAGTCCGACATTCAATCAGGCCGGCTATGTAGAGCCAGCGATGCCTCTCCCCAGTAACACGAGCTCGCGTGACACCGGGCAAGCAAGCCACCCACGAAGCGATGAAAGAACCAAGAAGCAGGCAAGGTAGAGCAGCTTTAGTCATTAACATGTACATACTACTATACTAGGAAACCCTGTCGTACAAATTCACATGCCGTACAGTTGGGTTTAGATGGATAGTGTTAGTGTAGATTTTAAAACACAATCTTCTCTGATCTCAATGGTTCGAACTAAAAAAAGTCGCGTTAGAATAAAAAAAAAAACAATTTTTTTTCCTATTGGACTTTAACAGAATGGAGAATTAAAGCACCAAAAAGTAAACGACCATTTTATCCACGTAGCCCTTCCCGCCAAACAAAAAAAGCGGCAAACATAAATTAGGATTAGCCCTTCCCGCCAATTCCGAATCCCCCCATCATATGCATTATCAACAATTTTCAAACAACAAAGGATAAGGAGAAAAAGAGGATGCAGATCCAAGTGAAGTGCAGCTGCGGGGCGGAAAGTTGTCCCGAGTGGGCGATGGTGGAGTTGCAAGGCGTGGTGGAAGTCCAGCCCGCCTTCCACGACCGTCTCCACGACCTCGTCATCGGCCAGCTCTGTCGACCTTCTTCCCAGGAGGAGGTATACACTTTGACGGTTGGGTACCACGAACTGACGGGGACCAAGGTGACCCTAAAGAATCCGTTGGTGGTGCTCAAAAAGGTCAAGTACATGGACGTTGACCACCCCGACCAGTCTCCATCCAAGGTCGAGTTGGACGTGGTGGGGATCATCAGACACAAGATCCTGTTTAAGACCAGACCCAAAGCTCTCATTTCAGGTAACCATCCCCTTCCTCACGTGGGCATATTTTGGTCAGTAGGATTGATTGGTTGTTACTTGTAGGCTGATAATGTGTCTGACTATTACCAACGCCCGTTGAGAATGGTTTGATCGATCAATGGTACTCGTTCGCTTGGTAGTTTGTAGGGTGTACTTTTGCATCCACGTCGACATTGGGGTCCTAGATAGTCGACATCCGGTCATCCATTGAGTCGACTGGTTAACCTAACCTAGGCCGAAGAACTCTCTTGAACAAGAGTTTCATCTTTCTTTTCAGCTGTAATGTTATACAAATTGATGAACTCTCTTACGTGGGAGTGTCTTCTATCGAAAAACTGTTGCAGGTTCAGCAAACTGAAGACTCGGAGAGACTTGGACGTAGATTTCCCTTGGTTGGTGTTTGTGATTTGTAAAAAAGGGTCAAGCTCGAGCTAAGTTGCCTTTGGTTGTCTAGTATTTGTGTAAGCAAAACAATTGATGCCAAAAAGTCAAAAGACAAGATTTTTTATTGTGGTTAAACTTCAATCTATTGGATGTGTTGGATAGTTGCGAGACAAGCGAAATGCTTCAACAGGTGATTGTCTGCAATATTAACTTTGCAAGCTCATAGGCAAACAATTAGATCACCAAATGTAGTTTGAAACCTTGAACAACAATGTATCGTTGGTATAGAACTTGATGGAGGAGATGCGAAAACTGCAGATTATGTACAAGAGGTCCAAATGCAGGGATTGTGTTACTATGACCAGATGTTACTTTCATCATGCGCCAGGACCTGCTACATTTGTCCGAGCTCTTAGCATTTCTGTTCTCTTGCTCCTTTCCATTACCTCAACAAGCCATTCCACGCTTCCTTTGATCCCCAACCTGAAATTGAAATCAAATATAACATTTTCAGAATGTTACTGTATTTCCATAATGGAGACAGGATGAGGGACTAAAAAAAACATCTCCACCAGTCACTAACCCATCATATGCAGAAATAGCTTCGAACATGTAGACTCTCTCATCCAGCTTTTTGAGATCTAAATATCTAGCAACTTCGTCCGCAGTCACAGCATCAGCAAGGTCCTGTAATCAAGAGGGTTTCAGAGAGTTTTTCTTTGTGAATAATTTACTTGATCAAGAAATTTTACTGGTTATACAAAATCAAATTACTTGTTTGTTTGCTACTATCAAAAGAGGTGCGCCTTGTAAATCTTCATGCCTAAGTACTTTCTCTGCGTGGCACAACAGTAGGCATTAGTCTACATTACATCAACCTCGCACGAGCAGAAAAAAGGTACTTAGCATCCTCGAGGATAATTATCACAAATACCTAGTGCAGATTTAGAATCTTCAAAACGGGAAGGACAAGCAGCATCAATTACATAAACCACCGCATGTGCCTCTTCATAATACTTCTCCCAGATAGAGCGAAGGCCAGGCTAATAAGAAGATATATGTAAAGAGGTACTTATATAAGGGAAGCCAACTTATTTTGTAGCAGAGCAAAGCATACACCAAAAAAAAATAAAGACCACCAGCAGCCAGCTTATATAAGCTTCTGAATAAAAACAGCTTTTTTGGTAAACAAGATTTGCAAGAAGGGTGTCCGAGTACCCTCCCGATTTCTATCCTTTCATTATCTAACAAAATCCTCTAGGTATATAATAGAGAATCAACATAAGCAGTATCAAAATAGCCTTAAAATTAATTTGAAACTAGATTCAACAGAGTGCGGTGTCTTTGGATTGGACTCAGTTCAACGAACCCCGAATCCCACTACAGAAAAAATCCCATTTAATCATAAATGATTCTACTACAACCTTGTCCAGAAGAGGCTTTAATGCCAAAGAGTGGGATTCACATACCTGACCTCCAAGGTCCCAGAACACAAGTTTTGCATTGGATATTTCAAGGCGACCAATGTTAAGTCCAACAGTAGGAACGATCCGATCAGGAGGAAGGCCTTGTAAGTTTGAGTATAAAGACTTCAACTTCTCCAGCAAAGTCTATGCGCACATCCGAACAAAATGACCATATGAAAGCTGACTTTTGCATAACCAAAATGCAAAAAATCTTACAACATGTGATTGAAACATAATGTTGGTCTTTCAAGTTTGGCAATATGGCACGGAAAGACCTACCGTCTTGCCAGCTTTGTCAATGCCGAGGATGAGGACATGAAATTCCGTCTTAGTGAAGATGTACTGCCACATGCCATAGAATAACGAGAACATCTCGCCGCAGAAAAACGAAAGCAAATGCTCAAACTTCAGCCCTGGATGCTTCTTCCCTCCCTTACACAAGCTAGGACAGAAAAAAAAAGACAGGTCAATGTACCATTCATTCCAAGGCACAGCAAACAAAAGCAAGAAACACGAACTAAATCCCACAAAGCGTAGCATCCGTGTAGCTCCGACCTAGTCATGGAATCAAACAGCAATCCTTCCTACCTATCCTTGTCCTTCCCACACCTTAGACAGACAGACAAATGTCTCAACTCACTTCTACTACGACCAAATCAACCATTTCGAGAAACCCAACACAACACATAACCAAACCAAACCATTTCGAGATTCCAAACACAATCTCCCTAGCTAACTCACAACTCAAATCCACTCCCATCATCTCAGTTCCCCAACAGTTCAAGAGCAGAAAAAGAAAAAAAGGAGAAGAGAAGAGAAATTCTGGGAGATCGATCTCAAACAAAATCCCAAAAACCCAGGAAATTCAAAGAGACCCGTAAGCGAAGAAGGGATCAAAATCAAAACTTTAAGAGGTTTAAGTGGGACCCACTCCGCCTTTCCTTCCTTCCTTCCTTCCTTGTCCTGCTTTCTCTTCTTCCACACTCCTTTAATATAAAAGTGATCCTAAATTGCTAACGCCTCCCGATTGAGAGAGTAATTACTTTGGACAACAAGCGCCGGCAGAATTAAACACTTCATAGTCGAGGCTCTCTCTCTCGCTCTCTATTTTCTTTGTTTTTATTTATTTATTTTCTTTTTTCCCCACCTCGAAAAAGGCTTCCGTCTTACGCTAAAGCTTGGGACCTTCAGAATTATGGGAATGCTGCCGAATACATATTTGTGCATGTATTTATTCATAAATTTTTAGTTTCAACTCCATTTTCCAAAGTTTTACGTCTTGATACTAATCTAATATTTATACTCTAAATAACAAAAGTTTTATTTGATTCACAATCAAAGTGACATCTTCTTAATTTTGGTTATTAATACTTTTTGTCGTGCCATATATATATATATATATATATATATATATATGCATGCATGAAAATAATGATACCAATGCAGTAGATCTCAAGTAATACATAGTTAAGGAGTGATGCTTAATTGAAAATTAAGAAAAACCTGTGTGTGTGTGTGTGCACCTATTCGTGGTTTAAAACATCTCAGGTTCCAGCAATGGATTGAAGATTGTAAGCTCCTGGACCTTGGATTTATTGGAACTAAGTTCACTTGGGTCCGTGGAAGAGTCCATGAGCGACTTGATCGTGGGCTAGCTAACATGGATTGGCGCTGTCAGTTTCCAGAAGCTCGTGTAGTTCACCTCCCGCGCTGGAAGTCAGACCATAATCCACTTCTCATACAACTCAGTCCAAGCTTAAATCTCTCCCCAAGTAAACGGCTATTCAGATTCCAGGCAGCCTGGCAGGCAGACCCACGATTCAATGATTTCATTCAAGCAAATTGGAACCCTCTAGACCCACTTCCAGATGCTTGCCAAGCGTTTACTGAAAAGGTGAAGATATGGAATCGTGAAGTATTTGGAATGATACCCCAACGGAAATCTAGAATTATAAGAAGATTGGGTGGAATCCAAAGAGCTCTTGAGATCAGAGCAAACCCGTTCCTAAGACGTCTAGACAAAGACCTTAGACTGGAGCTAGAAGTTATACTTGCACAAGAGGAAATGGTGTGGATTCAGAAATCGCGGAAAGATTACATCACCCAGGGAGACCGTAACACGAAATATTTTCATGCCTCGACCCTTGTTCGTAGGAAGAGAAATCGTATTGAGGCATTACAATACCCAAATGGTGAATGGACCATGGAACCGGAGGGTATTAAAAATTTGCTCCTGAACTACCTGGCAGAATTGTTCTCGGCAGAGTTGGAGCCTCCCCAGATCACTTTTCATCCGAGCTATTTTCCTCAAATTACGGAAGAAGAAAAAGCTGTAATGAAGATTATCCCAACAGAAAAAGAAATCTTCCAAGTTTTATCTTCTATGGGGTCTCTTAAGGCCCCAGGTCCAGATGGTTTACATGCATGCTTCTATCAGAAGAACTGGAATGTTGTCAAGATTTCACTTATTCGGTTTATACAGCAGGTATTTGAGGGTCAGTGCTCCCCTATTTCAGTGAATCAAACAGCCATTGTTATGATCCCTAAAGTTGAGTGCCCGAAAACACCACAAGATTTCAGACCGATAAGCTTATGCAACGTGCCGCTAAAGATGATTACTAAAATCTTAGCTAATCGTTTTCGTGTCCATATGCCAAATTGGGTCTCTCAGAATCAGAACAGTTTTGTTCCAGGCCGCTGTATCACTGAGAATATTGTCATTGCACAGGAGGCTATCCACACAATGAAGTCACGACGATCAGGGAAAGGTCTTATGGCTATAAAGGTGGACCTTGCTAAAGCTTACGACCGCATAAGCTGGAGTTTTGTTAGGAACACCCTGGAACTCTTGAATATCCCTAATGAAACAGTTGATTTGGTTATTCAATGCATTAGCACAACCTCTATGCAGGTTATTTGGAATGGAGAAGCTACTTTGCCTTTCCAACCATCCAGGGGCATTCGTCAAGGAGATCCGTTATCTCCTTACATTTTCGTGCTATGCTTAGAAAGACTTGGGCATTTAATCAGAAGGAGTGTGGAACAGGGCAGATGGAAACCAATAAGGTTGTCTAGGAATGGCCCTCAACTTTCCCACCTGTTTTTCGCGGACGACTTGATTCTGTTCTCAGAGGCATCTCCAGATCAAGCAAAGATTATTATGTCTATTCTGGATGATTTCTGTGTTATGTCGGGGCAGCAAGTGAGTAAACCCAAAACTCGACTATATGTGTCAAAGAATGTATCCCGCTCTCTCGCCAAAGATTTGGCAAGGACTCTGGGAATTTCCCTCACCCCAAACCTGGGGAAGTATTTGGGGATGCCATTACTTCATAACCGAGTGTTGAAGAGTACTTACTCCTTTATCACCGAGAGAGTTCAATCACGGCTCCAAGGTTGGTGTGTTGACCAGCTCTCTTTCATGGGGAGGACAACTCTTGCACAATCAGTCATAGGAGCACTTCCCTCATATGCTATGCAGACAACTAAACTCCCTCTTGGTCTATGCGATGATATTGAGAAAGCACAAAGGAGGTTTATTTGGGGGGATTCGAATGTACAACGGAAACCGCATCTAGTGGCTTGGGAAAAAGTCTGCCAAACAAGAGCTACAGGTGGACTAGGAATCAAGAATCTACGTGACCAGAACTTAGCACTTCTAATGAAGCTTGCGTGGGGTTTGTTGACAGACCGTAATGCTCTCTGGTCCCGAGTGATCTGGGCGAAATATATCAAACAGGATGCTATTATGCCTGTAGTTTCTTGCAAGAACACACATTCCCCCCTTTGGAAGGCTCTTTCACTACTGTGGCCTTCTATGCTGCAAGGAATAAAATGGAGAGTGGGTAATGGAAAGAATATCAACTTCTGGAATGATGCTTGGCTGGGGGACATTAAGTGTATTCGGGATTTTGTTACATCTCCTATTCCGGTCTCTATGACTGATATGACAGTATCAGAAGCTGTAAATCAAGACCAATGCTGGGACTGGAACCTATTAAACAATTATTTACCTACTGATATAATTCACCGACTTGCAGGAACTCCAGTGCCAATGCAAGAAGAAGTTCTGGATAGTTTCTACTGGGCAGGAAACTCAGATGGGAAATTTAGTACCCGATCAGCGTACAACCTTCTCCAACCGAGTACTAGCAACAGTGAACCGAAAATGTGGGAGACTCTATGGCGATGGAAAGGGCCGCAACGACTTAAACGAGTTGCATGGCTGGCAGCTCATGGACGACTCCTAACGAATGCAACAAGAGTTCGTCGACACATGACAGATAATGGAACTTGCCCCTGTTGTTTGAGTATGGATGAAACGATTATACACGCATTAAGAGACTGCAGTAATATCAGGTTCGTGTGGACTAAATTACTCAGAGGTTCGGGAATTAATACTGCCGATTTCTTTTCTCTTGAGCTTGGACGATGGCTCCAGCTTAATTTCAATCATCGGAGTAGATGGACAGGTATTTTCTTAATTGCTATCAATGCCATTTGGGAGTGGCGTAATGCCTGTGTTTGGGGTGATGAGAGACAGAGACCTGCCCAACCTTGGATTAATATTCTGAACAGGTATAAAGAAATCCAGGAAGGTATTAAAGTTGCTGACCGGTTAAGCTCCAGTCCGATAAGAAGTGAGATTCTAATAGGTTGGGAAAAACCTCCGAGGAATTGGATTAAACTGAACACGGACGGAGCAATGAGAGGTCCCGAAAATTCAGCAGCAGCGGGAGGCCTCTTCAGGGATGCGTTCGGCACTTGGAAGGGTGGATTTAGCTGTAATATCGGCCAGTGTTCTAGTATTGAAGCGGAGATGTGGGGTGTGCTCCATGGTATTCAGTGTGCTAGACAATTTGGATTCCAAAACATTATTGTTGAGACTGATTCTAAGATTGTGGAAGGGTACCTACAGGACAGATCTAAGTTAGCTGAGTATCCGAACCCCCTTTTCGTACAAATTGCTCAGGAATTGCAAGGGGAAGTGCACGTGCAGATTTCTCATGTCTACAGGGAGGCTAATAGATGTGCAGATCATTTGGCCAAATTGGGTTTCGATCTTCCACTCGGTTGTCAGGTTTTTCTCAACCCTCCCATGTCCATTCAACAACTTCTTATGGATGACATTAATGGTGTTGCTTTTCCTAGGCTGGTTATGTATCCTATTATTGAGAATGCACCTGATGTAATAGTTGATGGTGCAAGGCCAAGCCATGCGATACTCCAAACGTCAAGGGGGGATAGTTCTACCCCGAGGTACTCTTCCCCTTCCACAGATTTTTCCCATTGGGTTTCCTGTGGTAGGGGTTTGATGAGGCCGGCGGTCGTAACCTCACAAGAGGCCGAGAGGGAGCCTTGCACCGAGTAGGATTGTTATTGGCCATTTCCGTTAATACATAGGGGTTTAACCCCTCCTCTTTCACCAAAAAAAAAAAAAAAAAAAAGATTATATGTGTAAAGTAAAACCTAAAAAAAATTAGAGGCCCGATTGTTATTAGCCAACGGAGTAGAGGGTAAACTTGGGAAAGACCACCGAACCGAGTCCATAAGAAAGGGTTTGTTTGTGTTCGGATGAAAAGGTAAGGAGAAGAACGGGAAATCTCTCCCGAATCCTCAATCCCATTAGCTGAAAAAGGGAAATCCAGAAAGGCGCGCGAAAATCGAACGTATCTCTCCGCGGCGGTTGGTTGGTTGGTTGATCTTGATTAGGTGGAGAGAAGGGGGGATATACTCGCCGGGTCCGATGAAGCAAGTTTCCGACAACCCTTGCGTATTTTTATTTGTTTGCCTTGTGCATTTATTTATTTACATTTGTTATGGTTCGATACTAGGTTTTGTTAGGTCAGGTTCTGGATTTGCGCTTGTTGTTTGATTTGTTGGTGTGTGTGTGTGTGTATCAGAATTCAGCTGGAGGTTTCTTTGACTATGTCAATGCTAAATCATGGTTGTTTCGGATTTCGATTTTCTGTTTCGGACGCCATTCTGACATTACGTTTCTTTCTGTTTCCTGGGATCTGTTTTTGTTGTTGTTTATTATTATTATTATTGTTATTCTGTAATGCTGAGATGAAATTTCAGTGTAATGGAGAAACACATTGTTTTGCCTACCCGTCCAATGTATACCGTAGTCTAATGCAACTTTGTTAATTCTTTCTCCTAATGTTGACCGTTGTGTTGTGTAAGTTGTGTTTTAGAGTTTAGGAACTGCTCACCTCTTGCTTTATTTCTCCAGTCCGCTCGCTGTTATACATTCAGGGAGTTGGCGTCACACTAGATACGATAGACTTATGTAGGAAGGTTTAGCTTTTACGCTGCCTTGTGTGCTTGCCTCTTCATCCTCTCTTGTTATTTCCATAATTGTTTGTGCTCCGACCATTTGTAGTACTGTGTCATCCTTACAATCTGTGTGACGCGTGTTGGTTTTCCTTGCTGTAGGGGCAAGAAAGCACGGGTTAAGTGGGATGAGGATAATTTGGAGGAGATTGAAGCAAATAAGCCAGTAAGGCAGAAAATTACGGAGCCCAAGACCCCATATCATCCAATGATTGATGATGAAGATGGTATACTTAATTACTTATTTCTACTGAGTTGTGCCTTCCAAACTGTTTATTTTTGTGTACTCATGCTGATGCTAATTGTTACAAGTTTTAAGTTTTTGCTGTCTGTTTCACCTTCTTGGGTCGTGATGAGTCACTTCTTCTCAATGTGTACTATTGAAGGTTCCCTCTCCCCTATGCGAGGTGGCTTTGATGATGTTGATGAAACGGTGCACCCAGATGAACTGCGTAATGCTTTGGATTCCATGGCCTCTTCAAGTGGAACCAATAGTAGGCGATCTGGTTGGACGTCCTCTGAGGATGAGGCTGATCCTATGGAGCAAGATGATGGTTTGTCATGTCTTTTCCTTTCCATTCCGATTTAATGCCAGCTTAAATGCCAGAAATCATGTTATCATGGTCGAACTTTGCTTGGCTTAGGACGGGTGGACGGGACATCTTCACCTTGGCCAGTGCCCAAAACAATTGGATTTATTAGAAGCTTTTAGTTACTCTAAAAAAAGCCGTCTTAGTGGAGCTTGGTCATCTTTAGTGGCAATTTTTAAAGGCTGATATTTTATTGCCTGGTAGATAATTTCCAACTTATTAGAAATCTTCTTCCCTTGTACGCTTAATTCATTCCAATGTAGTATATATCTGTAGGAATAAATTGTCTCCTTTTCTGCTAGGTAGGAACCTCTAGTTGTAAAAAACTTTCAGTAGAATACCTCACTTACCGCTATATTTTTCTCTAAACCCCATTTCTAGTTTTGACGTTGTTGTTTGATTCTATTCTGCAAAACAAACAGAAACTGGCGAAAGTCTGAGTTTTAAGGAGCACCGACGAGCGCACTACAACGAGTATATTAAAGTGCAGGAGCTCCAACGGGATGGTTCCCTAACCGAGGACGAAGAAGGGGAAGAAAATGGGGATTCATCATCAGCTCTGAGTGCCGGAGTCGAAGACATTTACGTAGAAGAAGGCAGAGCAACCAGAGCTCCACATTCAATCTGACGGTGCCAAGTACTAGTTAGCTAAATATTCAATCTGATTCTTGGAGGTCGTCGGCTACTCCATGTTCGAAAAGGATGTTACAATCTTCGGTGTTCTCCGACGGAAGCTGTAAATAGATTCGCCAATCGGAAACCACGCTGCTACGACTTTATTGAAATTGACTATTGTTATGGTTTTTTTTTTTCAATAAATATTACTCAGCACTTGGGAGTTGAGTTGTAGTCATCTTGGTGTGGACCAAATGTGTGTTTTTGTTTTGCGGTCTCCTCAAGCCATCCTACATTCGTGTATTGCGGATATGGTCAGATATGCGACATGCCTAAGTTTGTTCAAAGACTGTTCGACGGTAAAAGCAACAAGAAGTAGAGTGCTTAAGTTGTTGGGTGACCCCGTGGGCTCATGTTTGATGCAGCCCAAGAACTTAAAAAGAGAGTGCTAGATCTGACGGAGGCATGCTTGTCACAGCTTCCTTCTTCACTTCAACAGTACACCATATGATTGGGAACTATTTTATTTATTTATAATTGTTGGAATAGTGAGCTATTCCAATTGGGCCGTATTTGGGCCAGGACACATGTCGGTTCGAGAGAGCCCATACCCAATCTATCTCATTACTCATTAGTGACTTCACCCATTTACCCTCTCCCTCTCCCTCTCCCGCGGTTTCCTCCGAATAAAAAGTCCCCCAAATTAGTTTCCTCATAAGCCAAAA
>SOPF01028789.1:0-10258 GCA_012979155.1 Hypericum perforatum | reverse complement strand
GTTAAGTTAGTTGTTGGCCAAAATGTCAAGATGTTTGCCATTAAGTTTGGATGGATGCCATGGCCTAATTATATCATTTTCACCTCTCAAATTGGCAGCCACGGATTTGGGCCAAGAAGCCCAACGTTGGCCCAAATAAACCATCAAGTTTTGCCCACTCTGACAGAATTGGTCCATGACATTGGATGAAGCGGTTGCCCAACTTAGATGATGAATTAGCAGACGCTCGTTTGATACAATGTACATTCAAATGTCTTCTTTCCAATGCTGCTGATGGTGCCTCAATCCGACTTTGTATCAGGAAGTTATGATATTTTTAGTCGGAAGAGGTCAAGGCTTGCGCCCTCCAATGGTAGCTATAGTTTCAACCAATCTTTTTGCCATTTTGCCTTGTCGAGTCTGTTTTGCTCGTATCCTCGAGGTCTTGGTTGTGCCTCCATAGATTATTGTCCATAAAGCTTCTAAAACACAAGAAAAACAAACAAACACGACAAAAGAACAAAATGTACAAAAATGAGACAAAGACATAGAAAACTCGTAAAAACAATATGTAACAAACGCTAAATTTACACTAAAATATACATAAGTAATGAGTATTTTTTACACTCGTCATCTAACACTTCATTTGTTTTTTGGGATAAAATGATACACAATCTAGATTAAAAATGAATTATAAAATGATACTATTGGAGAGAATACCACATCGAAAACAACAAGTGGGTTGGGCAAGTTTATAAGTGTGGATGATCTACCTAATCATTGCCTTAAGGTTTTGGATTAGATATGGAGATTCTAACCTGGTATTAGAGTGGGTTGATCCCGAGCCCATTGTGAAGCCCATGGTTCATTGTGCATACATGACCCCATTTAAAAAAGCATGAGAGGCAATAAAGCCCATGCAAACTTTTGCCTGATGGGCTTCGTTTGAGAGGGCGTGTTAGAGAGAATACCACATCGGAAAGAACAAGTGGGTGGAGCAAGTTTATAAGTGTGGATGATCTACCTACTTATTAGCTTAAGATTTTGGGTTGGATATGAAGATTCTAACAGATAAAGAAAACACAAACAAAATAAAAACACTAAACAAACAATAAATTGATTTGACGAGTACAAGGTAACACAGAAGGAGAATGATGAACGATCAAAAAATACTAATATCATTGACCGACACAAAGTTCTGAAAAACGAAGTTCGACTAATAACCTCAATATAAAATTATGGGAAAAGTCACTTTTAGTACCCTGTGGTTTTTGTGAAAATTACTTTAGTACCCTGTGGTAAAGAACTCTTCATTCGAGTCATACCTCACCAATTTTCCATCACTTTGGTCCCAAAATTATGATACTGCCCCTCTCTCAATCAGAACCTAATCAAATCCAATTCAATCTGACTGAAACAACATTCAATTCAACCTAATGGGGCATAAAAAATAGGATATAACTTGGATTGAGCTGAAATTTTACAAAAAATATCCTAACAATACACATGATTTATGAAAAAACATTTAGGAATTTTAGAAGCACGGAAGTAATTTTTTTCCGATGCACTGAAATTTTGTAAAATCGTATAAAATAGAAAATACATCTAATTGAGTTAAACCTTATCTCAGATGAAGCATCCTAAAAATACACATGATTTAATAAACAAATCTCAGGAATTTTTGAGGCACGGAAGTATTTTTTATTTTTTGAAATGCTAAAATTTTGTAAAATTGTATAAAATAGAAAATATATTCTATTGAGTTAAAACTTATTTAAGGAAACATTAAGAATCTCTAATAAATTTTGGAACCAAAATGCATCCGTGGGACAAGTTTCAACTCAATTGGACATATTTTCTATTTTATACTATTTTACGAAGTTTTAGTGCATCAAAAAATAAACAAATACTTCTGTGCCTCTAAAATTCCTGAAATTGCTTTTGTAAATCATGTATATAGTTAGGATGCTTCTTGTAAAATTTCAGCTCAATCCGAGTCATATCCTATTTTTTACGCCCCATTGGGTTGAACTCGATATGAGTTCGGTCGGGTTGAATTGGGTTTGGTTACCATCTGATTGAGAGAGGAATAGTATCATAATTTTAGGACCAAAGTGATGGAAAATTGGTGAGGTATGACTCGAATGAAGAGTTCTTTACCACAGAGTACTAAAATAATTTTTGTAGAAACTACAAGGTACTAAAAGTGATTTTCCCTAAAATTAATAACAGAACTATATACACTCACGGGAGAGTCAAGATCCACGTAATACCACTTCATTTGTTTAGACACTATTAAAGTTCATGATTGTTCTCTCAATGGACTTCATCCTCTTTCTATCAACTGACTCATACCTGCACTCCTTGATATATAAGTTTATTACCTTGTGCACTAGTACGTTCAGCTTTTCCAAACTTATCTAACCAATTTATGATTTGCACTTCAAAACTCTATATCATCAATACGATTATATATTTCTCGTTGATATCAAAATAGCATTCAACATGAGTTAATTAGCAGAAGATAAATCCTCTTAAAAATATAATTAGTTTCAGAAATCAAAATAATTGTACTAGTTATTGATCATTGGTGCCAAGTAGGTTGTAGCACAATGATACAAGAAATCCTAAACATTTAGGAGGTCCAAAATTCAAATGCCATGATATAAAATTTAACTTTAAAAAAAAATATATTGGTCATTGGTAATTGCAAAGACGGAAAGAAAAAATGAATTAGTATAGAAATAAAAGTTATTTACTCATTTTGACTAAGGAAAGAAATTACCTTCACCACACAATTATCATCGACGTAGCTCTACTTCCAATGTCAATATCCCAAGCATCTTTAGCGGAAAAAGGTGAATCACATGTTGTGTTCCACTAGTGATCAAGGGATGGTTGTTGTCACCAATAAACCTAAAACATCTTCAATGCCTCATGTTTCTTATGAGGGTTTTGGACGTCGACCAATCACAACTTATCCAATTTTGAGGTAAGCAGGATATATAAAAGATGAAAAACTTTAAATATCGCAAATTATGATACTACTCTTTCTAGTTAGTCATTAATAATTGTAAAACCTCCGTTAATCTTTTAAGAATTTTTGAATGATTTGATTTTGAATCGTATATATTAGTAAGATGTATTTTTCTTGGCACACATGTAAAAATAATTCTAAGTTTAATTTCATGATGGATGACTTTTTGGAAAATTTGTAAGATGATATAAGTGAACATAAAATAAGTTGAAAAAGACTCAAGTAACAATTGAGGCGTTATTATTAACATAAAATTTGATACAAATAGAAAAAGATAAATTCATATATTAAAAGAATATACTCCACCAAAGAACCATTTAATTATCTAAAATATATTATACTCGAATTTAAACTACTCGTTTCTCGTTATATCCACCACGTTCAGTGTTGTCAAAGAGCCCGAGCTAAAGGCAGGACACAGCTATAAATAAAAGTAGCGTAGTATACAACACTACAGGAAGCTAAACCAGAGTAATAAGAACACTCAGAAAATAATTTAAAGAGAGAGTGCAAACAATGGAAGAGAATCGGTCGAGCAGAATCCTCATCATCGGAGGAACTGGGTACTTGGGGAAGTACATGGTGAAGGCGAGCATCTCATCGGGCCACCCGACCTATATTTATGTCCGACCCATCACCCCACAATCCCCGCACTCGAAGCTCGAAACTCGCAAGGAGTTCGAATCCATGGGTGTCACAATTGTGCAAGTACTGAACTAAACATAATCCTCTCTGACTCTGTGAGTTATCGCTATTGTATGTGTTGTAATGATCACGTCATAGCTAATTGACGAATATAATTCTAGCACACTGTTTATCTCATATGACTCCAGATTTATTGGATTTTGACAAAATAATGGCCCTTTAAATATTGGACCAATTGAGATGATTTTGTTAGTATGATATTGTGACCACTTATTTTTGGCTTATGGTATACTAACGAAACTAACAGGGAGATCTGAACGAGCACGAGAAAATGGTGTCGTTGCTCCGACAAGTGGACATAGTGATATCCACTTTGGCCTATCCTCAAGTTTTCGACCAACTCAAAATCATTGACGCCATCAAAGTTGCTGGCAACATTAAGGTATTCGGAGCCAGTCTCCAGATTTTGAGCAATTCTTCAACATTTATTAATATGAATTACTTTCTACACAAAAAAATTTGAGAAATTATTGTATTACATTTGGAAAATTAAATGTTGCATGGATTTGTGGCAGAGATTTTTCCCGTCAGATTTTGGAGTTGAGGAGGATAGAATTTGTGCATTGCCTCCGTTTGAAGCATTTCTTGAAAAGAAAAGAAAGACGAGAAGGGCGATAGAGGCCGCTGGGATCCCTTACACGTTTGTCTCTGCCAATTGTTTCGGTGCATATTTTGTCAATTACCTGCTGCGGCCACACCAACCTTGTGAAGATATTACCGTCTACGGAACCGGCCACGCTAAAGGTAAAATTCTTCTTAAAAATTAGTGTACTACGGTAAAGAAAGTATTAAAATACCGGACACTGAACTGAAGTTTTACCTAAATACAAGCATGTATTACATCTACTCATATTATTTGGTGAAACAAAAGTATATAATGAATAGTGAATTCATAATATAATCTAGTAAGAATTCGATACATATCTCAGTACAAGCAATGATATATTAATTTGTGTTACCTATTTTATAACAATAACACTGCAATTTAGTATCTATTAGTATCTTGTGGTATCACAATTTTCAACATTTATTCCATGCAAATTTTTTGAAGTTTTATTAGCTCGCGGTCTCCTGATTGTCCTACAATCCAGATTTTCCATGTCAGCTACACTAAATGCTTGGTGTGCCATCTCACTTTTTGTATCCATGCAAATGATGATGTGGCAAGCCATAAACGATAGAAATAAAAACCGAGTTTCTTTATATTTTTCAAGGTGGCCCATTTTTCTTGCCCTTCTCCTGATCCTCTCCATCGTTAATGCTCAACTAACAAACCACAGGGACTAAACACAAAAACTACTATACCACAAAATACTAAATTGTAGTTTCCTAAAAGTTAATTATGTGTCACTAATTTCCATTGTCAACCATTATGGTAGCATTGTATTTAGCAAAAAATTGAAAAGATTAGCACGTAACATTACTGTTGACATCAAACACAGCGGTTTTGAACTACGAAGAAGATATTGCTTTCTATACCATAAAATTGGCAGATGATCCAAGAGCATGCAATAAGATCGTTATATATCGACCTCAAAAGAACATCGTCTCTCAGATGGAACTCATTTCTCTTTGGGAGAAGAAGACCGGTTTGACTTTTAGGAAAGTTCATGTCCCCGAGGAACACATCATAGAGCTCTCCAAGAGTAAGAACCCTTGTTATTATGCTGTAATTTTGTGGCGTGGTTATAAATTCTATCACCAGATAGATCGAGATTATATGACTAACAACTAAGTCACACATGTTAACCCAATTACTTTTTTTTTCTTCTTCATGTCATATCATTAATATTATCTCCAATAGTTAATGCCACGAGCGGCGCATCAGGACTTGGGGGCAACTGAGTTATTTAGAATATTTAGGGGTGAAGTTTGGATGATTAGTGACGTAGGATGGCCCAAATTGATAAAATTAATTATGTTCATCACATAAAGATAATATTCATATCGTGGCATGACAAATAGTTAAAGTAGTTATGTTAAAAAATGGTAAAGTGTCTATCACTTGGTGACATAATTTAAAGGGTAAATTAACTTCAGGCCCTTGAATTTTGTATGTTTTTTTTGGTAGGACCCCTGGATTATTTGAATTAGATATAAGGCCCCTATTTTTTTAAAAAATATTGATTTGGGGTTCCTTGCATGACGTCAGCACAAAACTTTTTTTTACATGGGAAATGACATTTGTACCCTTGTAATTAAAAAATTAAATTTCTCCCTCTCTCGCCTCCCTCTCTCCTCCCTCTCACGTCTCCTCTTCCCTCTCTCCTTCTTCATCTTCTCCCTCTTTTTTTCCATTAAATCCAGATTTATGCTTAAATCCAAACTAATTGATTAAAACTAATCAATTAAATTCCTCACCTTCTTCAGAATCTGCAGGCATCTTCTTGTTCGAGGAGTCTCATTAAGGTCTTAATTCAAACCCAAAAAAGGCGCTCTTATCTATTGTAGCTAAATCCAAAGCGCCCACAATCAATCAATAATTAACAAAGTGAAGAGAAAAGCCTAAGTAGATCTTTAGTGTTTTGAGCGGGGAACCTGAGCCATAGATTTCCCTTATTTCAATTCACAATCTTTAACTCTCTTTCACTGTCCCAAGCTCGTAACTTTTTGTCGTTAAACAAATACTATCTGAAAATATCTCCAAATGGTATTTAAATGAGGTCGTTTGCCCAATTGCAGCTAGAGCTAGGCCGGGGAGGTAAGGTGACAAAGAAATAGATATTATGAACATAATGCTTCTTTGCGTTTGACTATTGGGGTAATGTTCTTCCACGGCCATGTCTACGCGTGCACCCACTTATATTTTCTCTCGGAGGACTTACGTTCTATGTCTAATGGGAGCTCGTAGAAAACAGAGGGAGGGAGGGGCAAGAACGGGAACTAAATCAAAGGGGAGCTCATACTTGAGGACGGAGGTTCGGTCATCGTCACCGTCGTTAGGGTTTTGAAACTTGGCAAGAAACTTGTCGGTGGTGATCTCTAGGAGCTCGTCCTCTTCGTTAGGGTTTTTGTCTGTCGCTAACTCCGGTCATCTTCTTTGTATTGTTGCTCACTAATTTCTTAATTTCAATTGATTGAGTTTGTTGTTTTTAATCGACCGGAACTTAGGTTTCATGCAATTTTTTGGTTTAATCGATTAGTTTAGATTTAAGCATAAATCTAGATTTAATGGAGAAAAAGAAGAGGGAGAAGATGGAGAAGGAGAGAGGGAAGAGGAGATGTGAGAGGAGGGGAGAGAGAGGAAAAAAATTAATTTTTTAATTTTTTAATTACAAGGGTACAAATATCATTTCTCATGTAAACAAAGAAAAGTTTTGTGTTGACATCATGCAAGGGACCCCAAATCAATATTTCCTTTAAAAATAGGGCCCTATATCTAATTCAAATTATCTAGGGACCCTACCACAAAAATGTACAAAACTCAGGGACCTGAGGATAATTTACCCTAATTTAAAACAACAAAAGAATAGTATATCAATGAACAAAACTATATAGTAACAAAATGGAATGGACTTGATTTTTCTTCTTCTTTCGCTTAACAATTTGCCATCTCTTTGCAGCTCTTCCGCCTCCAAATGATATACTAGTGTCTATACTTCATAGCGTGTTCGTGAAAGGAGATCTGATAAACCACGACTTGGGCGAGGATGATCTGGAGGCTTCAGCTTTGTATCCGGATTATGATTACACATCAATTGAACGACTACTAGATATCTTCTTCGTGAATCCTCCAGAACCAGCAATGGCCGCGTTTGAGTAATAATAACTAAACCAGTGTCATCAATAGTATAGGAGTATGATGTGTTAGAATGGGTACAAGAACATTAAGACTAACTATTATTGTACCATAGTTGGTAAATTGTTGTGTGGCTATTGTGTGAGCGCATCTACTTTTATGTACTTTGGAGATACTATTAGTTGTCTTTATTAACTATTTGTTAAGAAGAAAAATGGTACATGGTCTTGTGCATAAGCATAATTATTGTGCAGTTATGGTTTTATGTACTTGTTATATCTTGTTAATTATGCATCTGTATTTTATTAGGTATGGTGACTTTGTACGAATTTTCAAAAAATTATTAGATGAAAAGAAAGCTTTCAAAACAACGTGCCAAACAACAAAAACACGGAAAACTTTATTGAAAAAATATTTGACATAAAGTTGAGACACATTATCCTCCAATGGACAACGACGAGGTCAACGACCACAAGATAAACGGATTCCTCCTCTAACTTATATATATTATTATATAATATAATTTAACCTATAAATAAACAGTCAACAAACCTCACGAAATGACCAAAATGTTTCTTGTATTATCTACAGTTTGACGTCTCTACCAATGATGTGTCTACTATCCAAGCGTTTGAACCAACATTTTTTAAGTTAAATTAAAATTCTTTACAACTTGATTACATCCCTTTCATTAGCTACGATGCTGCATATGCATAGTACATCAAACATAAACCAGAAAATATTTGCTCTTGAAGGCCATTTCTGTTTGAAGTTTCAGTAGCCAGATGAGCAACTGAAAGGCAAGCAATAAGAGAAACAATCATATTATGGACAATCGACATTGCAGTCCAACCACTACACCTTATATGTTGCTTACAATGTGAGGTTTTACGGCCAATGCACGAACACTTCGACTCCCACATTCGATGTTCCCGAAACGCGAAGATGTCGATAAGTGGACTAAAAGCAAAAGTGGTCGGACCATCGGGTTTTGGGGACCCATTTCGTTCTAGCTTCTCGTCCATGTGACTAGGCTGTTTACGTGAGCGAAAGCCTGGTGAATGGAGGTGCTCCCAGTGCCTGTTTCAAACAATCTCATCTCATCCAATTCAAAGTCATAAACATAAAACGAACCGTCTTCCTTCTGTCTGAAAATCAGACCACCGCTTATCCTCAAACTAAGTTACGAAACCATGTCAAGTATGACGCCCTTTGTGATCCGACGGTTGCAAGTCCAACTACCAGCCTTCAAGCTGTTGAGGATCCAGATAGCTATGTCCAAACTGTCATGGCTTATAAAGCACAGGGAGCCGTTCATCTCGATAAGACTGTCATGTTCTCGACAACGACTTGGAAGAAATGTAGTGAAAAATGTCTCATCTTCCATTCCCATAGACACAATGTAGCCACATGGCTGGATATCAGGAACCCAGTGCAAAAATGAATGACAAAACGAATGAATAGTTAGACTCTTCTACACTTAGTTGTTTAAACTAATATTAACACTATGTAAAAGACACTAGAATGTTAACCTCTCGATGATAAGAAATTTTTCTCACTAATTATATAAGTAGGCAACTACCTATCACTCGTATACTTAGTCAGTATATTTTTAGGCATCATACATCCTACTCAGCAATATCTTTAATCGTATGGTTGTTAATTATTAGGGGGTCTTTATATCGGGATATAATGGGGCTTAGGTAAAGGTTAGGTAAAAAGTTGGATAGTGGTTAAACCATCCAATCTCAATACATTACAAAAGTAACTAATCACTCGTCTAATCTAGACACCCTCACTCAAAATAATAAAGCTCTCACCCATATTCCTAATATTTTATAACTATAAAGCTCGAGTCTTTCCAAGAGTTCATGCTTTATTCACAACTTTCTTTTTGCACTTCTTTTCTTGGTTTTTTTTTATTTTTCTTGACTTTCTCATTTTTTTACAAACACAATATTTACAACACATTTTTTTTCTTTTTTTTACAGAATAAATAAACTAAATAACTTAGCATATTCTAGGCAAAAACTCGGCTTCTACACTTGGCCACAAAATTTCCTACAATTTCACTAACTTAAACCATATATATGAAGCTACCAACTAAACCCATACAATTCATCCTATGATCCTCGGATATGATAGTCAAAGGTAAGGAAGATCGATCATTTAGGCTAAAGGTTGGTTACCTAGTCTATAATCAAGAAAAGGCTAGGCTCAAATTGGTTAATGATGTGTGTGAAAACACTCATCTTTTGTGTATGTTTTTAGAGTTATTTTATCTTTGTTTCTAGTGTTATTGTTTGATATGCATGGTTATAGTTCTTATATCGTGCATTGACTGTTCTTGTGATGTTTTTTGATTCTTATTATGTTTTCTTTGTTTTCTTTGTTGTGCTAAATGGAGGATGTGGATGCCCCTTGGATAGCCAAATACAATTAGGCCTGTCCGGAAGGAAGGACGTTTAACCATGGACCGCAGACACTTGACAAAGACTGACCTCTTGCAACTAAAAGAGTGATAACTTCCTCATCCGAAGTCTGATGGAAACAATTGAGATGGCATTACAAAGAAGACATCCGGGGCTTCAATTTTGTCTTTAATAAACTTCTTCAAATTCGGAGTTTAGGAGGGCCAAATATCAAGTTCAAAGTTAGGGCCCAAATCTGGCAAAAATTCCTCCGAGTGGGCCGAAATTGAAGGATGATTTTGGGCCCAAGATGGGCTCCTTGACCCAATTTCGTGGCTGCCACAAGGAGAGGAAAAATGAGAGTTTGGAGTGGATTTCAACTATTAA